>CABHPH010130341.1:0-29745 GCA_902168325.1 Peromyscus nudipes
GCTGGATACCTTTCCAGAAGACTGTCATCCAATTTACTGCATTCAAGAGTACCTGACAACAGTCAGTAACTCCAGTTATCTAGTTATCCAGAGGATCCAACAGCCTCTTCTGACCCCTGAGGCCACCATATGCACATGGTGCACAGACCCTCCTGTGTAACAAGGCCCAGGCATTAGCAGGCCCCCATACCTAAGTACAACTGTCTCCATGACAGAAGTACTATTCAAGGTGTACAACCTAGCATTTCTATAAAACACAGCAAAACCCTGCCACAACCAAAACGAAGGCTTAATCCACCTAAGTCCATAGTCTGGGCATATCTCTAAATGTTTAAATCTTGCTTGAAATACAGTAGCATTATGGCTTCTGTAGTGTGACTTCTGGATAAATGTTCTTGTTAACTGAAGTTTCTCAACCCAGAATATGGTTTTGTGCTTAAAAGCCCACCCTGAGAAAGGCTGGTTGCTGTGTCAGAATCCAGAATACCTCGTGTGGTTGCCAGCTGGCTAAAAAAGACTTTCTATTGGCTTAAATCCATGTTCAAGCAGTCTCTCTCTCTCTCTCTCTCTCTCTCTCTCTCTCTCTCTCTGTGTGTGTGTGTGTGTTTGTCTCCAAAACTTTCTAAGTGTTACTGTCAGTCTTGTTGTGCTGTATTGACCATTGGCTTTCTCTGTTGTGTGGACACCCCTGCTGCATAACACTTATGCCTTTTCCTGTTGGGGACCTGAATCCTTTTGTCTGTGCCAGGTCTCCCAGAGAACAACCTACCTGAAATAAAGGCTCCACCTGCTCCCCTGATCCTAAACTCATAAAGAAGAGTCACTGAGGCTACTAGTTAGCCACCTGTCAAAGATTCCTAAATGAGGAACCAAACATTCAGAGATCAAAACCAGTTGATTGATTTATCCTGGATTTGAGGAATAGCAGCATCAGAGCCACCGGCTGGGAATTGCTGAGTGGATTGAATCACTGAAGGTATTGTCAACTACTATAAGCTTAGTGATTCCCTACAGACATGATGAACTGGAGAGAGACAGATGTGGGGAGCATTTTACTGATTACATAAAAAAGGGAACGGTCTCAAAAGCCCATCATTGGTAACTGTTGAATATATTCTGCACCTTTTGAAAACCAGAATACTGTCTCAATTTTAAGGCCCAGCAGAGTAAGCATGGAAGTTCAAAGCTTAAAGAGGACAGAACTCACCAGTGAAGCATGAAAATTATGAGGTATTGAGAAGCTGAATCTTGGCAGTCTGCATGATGAAATTGAGAAGCACTTAGGATCTTCTCATAGCACACCCTTAACAGGATCTGGAAGAGTGTTTCTAGGGGGATTATCTGGGCAGGGCATGGGGAGGGGCAAGACCACCAATGAAAGTTGATGGAGACATCCCGGAGACTGTGACTCCGGATGGAAAGAAGACTGCCACTTTCACAGGTTCCTCCCTGTCTCTGCTTCTTGACCACCATGTAGGAATTCTTCCATCCTGATCTCCAAGTTGTGAACACTGAGACCCCTGACTGGGAAAGGAAGATACCTCTTCCTGGTTCATGTCAGTGGAAGGATTCAGTGTAAAACCCTGAGAAGAGGAAATAACAGCTGTGTAGGAATGGACACCATCCCTATTTTATTTAAAATGAATCACAATAAGCAAAATACACTTGTGGTAGTTATTCTTGTTTCCCAATTTAACGAGACATAGAATCAACTAAAACCCTAACATGGAGGGCACAACAGTGAGAAGTGTTATGCTTCAGTTGAAGTGGGTAGATCCACTTCAAGTACAGACTTTGAATGTAGAAAGACACAAACATTTAATCTGGATCTCAGGGCCTGAAGACACACATCTTTAATCCAGATCTTGAGGCTAGGAGACACACCCTAAATTGGGCCACACCCTCTGCTGGAAGCGTATAAAAGGACATGGAAGCAGGAAGCTCTTGCTATTTGCCTGCCTGCGCTCACCTTGCAGCAAGTCCATCCCTTCCCTGGTGTTAGAGAATATTTGGAACACCAGCACATACTGAAGACCAGTGGACACTTCCAACCTCCTGGACTGAGTGAAGAGAAAACAATTGCTAGTTCTTCATTTTGGATCCAGTTGAACCTTCAAACTACCTGCAGGAGAAATGGCAGGAGACGGGACAGCCCAGAGATGGGACCACACACAAATCAGCCTTCAGAATTTCTCCTACCTGTGGACCATCAACAACTTCCGTTTTTTTGTGGAGGAAAGGACAGAAATCATTAGAAGCCCAACTTTCTCAACAGAAGCCAGTGACAAATGGTGTTTGACAGTATACCCGAACGGAGTCGATGAAGTAAGTGCAGATTACCTGTCAGTTAGCCTAGTTTTGCTCAGCTGTCTAAAGAGTCATGTTTGGGCAAAGTTCCAGTTCTGGATCATAAGCGCCGAAGGAGAGAAAACACAAACTATGAGGAGCCCAAGAGCCATTAGGTTTGTGCCAGGCCGTGGCTGTGGATTCAAAAAGTACATCCTTCAATATTTCCTCTTTTCCAATGCGCCTCGTCTTCTCACAGATAACAAGCTCAACCTTCTCTGCAAGGTGAGCATCATCCAGGACTCCTTCAGAATCTCTGACCAGAACAGGAAGCCAGGGATTCAAGTTCCCCGATGCACATTGGCAGATGAGCTAGGAGAGCTGTGGGAGAATTCCCAATTCACAGACTGCTGCCTGGTGGTAGCTGGCCAGGAATTCCGGGCTCACAAGGCCATCTTAGCAGCTCGCTCTCCAGTGTTCAGAGCCATGTTTCAACATGACATGGAGGAGAGCAGAAAGAACCGCGTTGAGATCTCAGACCTGGAGCCACAAGTCTTCAGGGCAATGATGGGCTTCATTTACACTGGGAAGGCACCAGACCTGGACAGCATGGCAGATGCTGTGCTGGCAGCCGCTGACAAGTATGGCCTGGAGCGTTTGAAGGTCATGTGTGAGGATGCCCTCTGCAGGGACCTCTCTGTGGAGAATGCTGCCCACACTCTCTTCCTGGCTGACCTTCACAGCTCAAAGCAGTTGAAAACCCAGACACTGGATTTCATTACAGCTCATGTTTCTGAGGTCTCTGAGACCCCAGGCTGGAAGGCAATGGTGGGCTCATATCCCCATTTAGTGGCTGAAGCATACCGTTCCTTGGCTTCTGCTCATCTCCCTTTCTTGGAGCCCCCTTTCAAACGCTTGAAGCAATCCTAGGACCTGGTCAGCTGTGACCTACACTGGTCTCCGAGAAGCAGCAGCCAGTGTTGCTACCAATGACACCTGGGTAGACTATGGGGTGTGTGGTGCATTTCCAGTGGAACTGGGGAAAGACAGCATGGTGGCTCAGGGTATAAGACAGCTGTAAATGAGTTGACTGTCAGGTTAAGGGAGGGGAAGCGCTGAACGATGTTGTACACTACCCTGTTAATGTTCTGGTTTGATTTTTGTCAATGAGTTGGAAAGTGGAATTCGTTTTAGTTGCTGGCCCCAAGCACGATACAACAGGGTTTCTTTGGAGAAACCTGTCTGGATTGGACTGAGCAGAACTTATGGTCAAGGACTCTGGAAAGGAGAAAATAAACATGAATATTTGATTACAAGAGAAGTGGAAGAGAATGAAGACATTTTTTCTCCTAACTCAGTGTGTGGGACTAAAGAGATGACTCAGTTGCAAAAGCAATTTTTGCCTTTGCAGAGGACCCTTGTTCAGTCTTCCTCTTGTCTCCATGGGCACATCCATCTCTGTAGACAATACCTACCCAAATAAAATATCAAATGAATAACAATTTTAAAATAAAAAAAACAAAAGCAAAAAAACCAAAAGAAACCAAAATCTAATTTTATCAATGTAACCATCTGTTTCTTAGTTGTTCTTTCTTTGCTTTAGTGACTTTACTTTCGATTGAATTTTCAAGTTCTTGTATCAGATATATAATATTAACTTAAAATCATTTATTCAGCCTGGCTGGGTGGTGGTGGTGCATGCCTTTAAACCCAGCACTTGAGAGGCAGAGGCTGGTGGATCTCTGTGAGCTCAAGGCCAGCCTGGATTACAGAACAAGTTCCAGGACAACCAAGGCTAAACAGAAAAACCCTGTCTTGAAAAACAAACAAAACAAAACAAAATAAAACAACAAAACCCTCAAACTCATTTATTAATCATTTATTTATTTATGCTTAGTTGTCATGTGCTTATTATATTTGAGAAACACTGTAACCAATAAGGTAAATCCTATGAAAGCACACAATTATGACCATATTAGCTAGGTGTTAGATTTAACTGTTCACGCAGAAGGGGAAAGTGATACTGAGAGAAATAATCTTGTAGAAGGGTACATTGCAACAAAGTCTTGAATAGATAAAATTATTAAGCAGCCATCAGACAGAGCTTACTGTAATGAAAGATATTTAAGATGAGAGAGTAAGATAAACAAAATGGCATAGGGCTTCCCAATAAACATGATTGCTGTGTATCACCAGTAAGCAGACTGTTAAGGAAAAGCTGTGAGCCTGGAAATCAGATCATGAGCTTTGAGGGCTACATTGTGATGTTTGTGTTTTGTGTAAAGATCAGAGGCCCACTTGAAATATTGAGTGGCCATTATATTTTATCTTTCATGTTTTTTCATATGTAATGGTATGAAGAGATAAAGAACCACAAATAATTGAGAAATGGTTTTGAAATGGGATTATTCCCTTTTTGTGTCTCCTTGATAGCCATTTTAATAAACCAAGTCAAAAGGTACCATTTTTTTTAAAAAATTAAGACAATATTTTAAATATGTATTTTTATATCTATAGACTCAGGCTGTTTTCAGTCTTGGAAAATTAAGTTTTCTTTTTTCTGTGAAGACTCGTAACTGGTCAAAGTGCTGCAAACAAGCAGGAACAATGAGTGATAAGCCCTTAATCAGGTGTTTTTATTCTTCCCTAAATCCCCAGAAAAAGATCAGGGCACAATGCAGAAGAGGAGGAGCAAAGAATGTAAGAGCTGGATGAAGAAATAGAGGAGTATTATATAATGTTGTCTTCTAGGTATGGCATGACTATTTTACTTAGGAACTCACAACAACTGTGGTTACCTATACACATTCAGCCAGCCCAAATGCCAGCATAAATAGCGCAGCCATTCTCCAGGCACCACCCCATACTACTGAGTAACACTATTCTTGGGGAGATGTGAGCATATGTCTGTCTACCTATCTCAAATTGAACACCAACAATGATTTAAGTACAAATACTAACACAGTCCAATTTGGTAAACAAATGAGTTTTATCAGGGTTACTTACAAGATTATGGCTGTGGGATTATTTATAGGGGCAGAAATGACTCAAAGACAGCTGTGTCACCAAAAGTCCTGGCATAGTTGATTACTCATGAAAGCTGGAACACTAGAGACTACTGCACAACTTATAGGCAGCACCACATGTCAGAGAGTATCCATTCTAGGCATCCCATTTGGTCTGTATCTCTTCTAGACATCATAGATGGTCTAGGATATAGCTGGATGGTCTAGATCCCACCTAGCCCTGTGCTCTCTCAGACGCTTATAAAATAATCATTCAGAGGCTTAAATTAATTACCAATTGTATGGCCTACGGCAGGCTTCTGATGCATGACGTCACTCTGTATGCTGTGAATATATGTTGCTCTGATCGGTTGATAAATAAAGCTGTTTGGCCAATGATGTGGCAGAATAAGGTTAGGCGGGACATTCTAACTAGAGAGAGAAGAATGAAAAAGAGAGCAGAGGAGACACTGCCAGACACTGCCTTGAGAAGCAAGATGTAAAGATACCAGTAAGACACAAGCCATGTGGCAAAGTATAGATTTATAGAAATGGGTTAATTAAGATATAAGAGCTAGAAAGCAAGAAGCCTGCCATGGCCATAGTTAAAAAATAATATAAGCATGTGTGTTTTTACTTGGGTCTGAGTGGCTGCAGGACTGTGGGTCCTCGGGGGCCAGGTGGGACCAGGAAAATTTTCAGCTAGATGGTGCCCAACGTGGGGCACTGAGCATGGTTCCCCAAGAGCTGGTGGTAAACATAGTTCTGCCATGTTGGAAAGCTGAGGTGGGCGGAGCTAGCAGCCAAAGCTGCCATTTCCGTCCTAGTCACACTGCAGTTTAAAGCAATAGATTCACAATAAGACAGATTCAGATGGAATAAGACTTTAAATGGTTTACAATGTGTGCAAATGTACGTAGGCTTGGAAGAGAAAAGAAAATGAATATAGACAGTTGTATAAAGAAATATTGTTAAAAAATAAAGTCTTTAAAGAGACAGTAAAAGTAATATAATAAGCCACGTAAAGATGGATATTGCACAGAGAATCTGGATTGTGTTGTTTTGGGGATTTTTAACTGCAGAGAGACATTTGATTGTAAAAGCTGCTGAGTTAAATCAATATGTATATTTTAAAGATATGTATATCTTTAAAAGGTATGTATATGTATATCTTGATTTCAAAATTTATGTTTAAGGATACATTGCTTTGGAAAAGAGGTTCTACTTTCACTTCTACAGAAGATGAGAACCTACAGATTGCTTCCAGGCTAATATGGTTTGATCAAGGAAGACCCCCTGAGATGTCTTGAGATGATTCAACATCCAAAACAGCTTCAAGGCAACGGGCTCAGAGAATACAGCATCACAGACTATACCAGTCAGGACTTGACCATAATTCTTAAGTTTCTCAGGATTCCCATAAGAATACAGCACCCTCTATCAGCAGGAAGTAGCCTAGAAAACTATGCCCATATTCCCAAAAATGAATTATGGATGTTTGTCTTTATTGAGGTTGTTGGTTACAAATTATTATTGGTCATAGTCAATACATTTCTAAAAGAAGAAAGAGGGATATCATATAGATATGTAGGATATAGATATAATAGGATAAAAGGGTAGATTATTGAATCTGCTTTTAAAGAGCAACAACCCGGTTAAAATATTTTACATTGATATGGATTTTAGTTTATTGATGCAAATTTAAAGTTAATTTTATTATACTGTATGTATATTTCTACTCTTATTTAAAGTATTTTGTTTGTGCCACTCATTTGTAATTGTAGTGTATAGTTGAAAAATACAGATTAATAATTAGTCATCTATGATAATCAAACTTATAGTCATATTAGTTAAGTTTTCTATGTATACATAGGTATATTTCAATTAGGTAGGTAATCTTCAAACACTTCAAAGACCTACAGAATATGGCATTTAAAATGTTTTAAAAACAGACTTTTCTGGACAATGAGTCACATTGTCCAGATTACTTCAACACCAATTACTTCAAGGAAGATGATGGGCACCAAAGACACTACATATGGAGTTTATCTTCTTCATGGCAAAAGTTAACTACTGGGCAAAAAAGTGCCCTTGTGTTGACTGCCTGATAAAATGTTGTATTGACTGGACATGCAGGACTCATAGGAAGGTGACCACTGAAATTTGCAGGATGAGATGGTTCTTCAGGTTCCTGCCTCACAGAGGAAACTGCCAGATATTCTACAGGACACAGAGAGAAGTGACTGAGATACTCTAGACTCTAAAGAAGGATGCCCCAACACTGCAGAGGAACTTTTGGTAATTGTCCAGGTAGCCAGCTGCTTCTGTCATTCTAGATTTTTGGAAATTGCTTACAAAGCTCTTCCTGTTTACTTAGATAATATTATATCCTCCTGGGGTCTTTGATGTAGTTGAAGGCTAGATAGTTATAATTATGGTTTTACTTGGTTACAATAAGAGATAAGGTAGATATGAAACCTTAGACTCGCAAATATAGGATAGATAGGATATTTCTTTAATTTTTCCAAATACAAATAGGCTAGATATTATAACTATAATTCTTGCTTGATAATTGTTTTGTTATATGTAATTTTGCTATATTGAAGTTAAAACTTTCCTTTTGAATAGAAAGAAAAGGGGAAATGATGGGTGATGTCACTCTGTATGCTGTGAATATGTGTTGCTCTGATTGATTGAAAAATAAAGCTGTTTGGCCAATGGTGAAGCAGAATAAGGTTATGTGGGACATTCTAACTAGAGAGAGAAGAAGGAAAGAGAGAGCAGAGGAAACACTGCCAATTGCCACCATGAGAAGCAAGATGTAAAGATACCAGTAAGCCACAAGCCACATGGCAAAGTATAGATTTATGGAAATGGGTTAATTTAAGATATAAGAGCTAGTTAGCTAGAAGTCTGCCCTGGTCATATTTAAAAAATAATACAGGCCTTTGGGTGTTTACTTGGGTCTGAGCTGCTGTAGGATTGCAGGGCCTTGGGAGCTGGACAGGACCAGGAAAGTTTTCAGCTATGGGCTTCTTGTTAGCTAGCTATTATAACTTAACCCATTTTTATTAATCTATAAGTTGTCACGTGGCTGAGGCATTACTGGTCTGCTGGCATCTTGCTGCTCCTTTAGCAGTGGCTGGCGTCTCCTCTTTTTCTTGCTTCTCTCCACATATCTGCTTGGATATCCTGCCTGCCTCTAAGCTGCCTTGCCATAGGCCAATGAAGCTTTACTTATCAGCCAATTGGTGTAGAACGAATTGTTAGAAGGTCTTATTAATAAAAAACCTGGAGCCAAGTATTAGGGTGAATGCTGGAAGATCAAAGAAGCAGAACAAGCCACAGCTTCCTCACATCGTCAATTCCTCAGCTGATCCTGTTTCCTCAGACTGGAAGCTTCTGTATCCTCATCCGAATGGGTCTCAGCTGAACTGCTGCTAAAAGCCTAAAAGCTTAACCAGGCCTAGTTCCTCGTCCTCACACCTTAAATACCTTTCTGCTTCCTGCCATCACTTCCTGAGATTAAAGGTGTGAGTCACCATGCCTGGCTGTTTCCAGTTTGGCTTTGAACTCACAGAGATCCAGACGGATCTCTGCCTCTGGAATGCTAAGATTAAAGGCGTGTGCTACCACTGCCTAACCTCTATGTTTAATATTATGGCTGTTCTGTTCTCTGACCCCCAGATAAGTTTGTTGGGGTGCACAATATATCAACCACAGATCAGAGCAACACATGTTCACAGTATACAGAAAGACATCCCACAGCACTAGGCCCCCCTAGGAATCTCTTTTCTGAGAAAGTCTCTCAGCAATCCTTATTGTTTCTATAAGTTTGGGGGGAGGAAACCTATAGCTCTTCTGATTAGTTTCAAGGACTTCCTTAAACTTTTGAGTTACTTCCTGAGTTTTAACCAGTCTTCCTGATTTTTTAAAAATCAGAACATCCTGACTTTTAATGAGCTTCCCTGCAGGATGGAATATTTCATCTCTGAGAAAATTACTATATAACACATACTGAGAATGAGGAGCTGTTTTCAGTGAATAGCTTCTTGAAAGAATCCCTCAATCACTCTAGTAGCCTCCATTCCACTTTCACATCACATATATTCTATTACTCTCTTTTCCAATTTTATCTTGAAACATCTTTTCCTCCTATTAGTGGCCCCCTTTGTAGGTTCATGACCTATACCCACATCTGAGCATACATATATAAACATTGAAATCCAGAATATACACACAAGAGAAAATATGTGGTATTTGTCTTTCTGAATCTGTGTTTATTTGTTTAATATAAAAGTCTCAAGTTCCATTCATCTTCCTGAAAATACCATGATTTCATTTTTTTCTTAATAACTGAACAAAATACCATTGGTATTTGTTCCACATTTCTATTTCCAGTTATCCATCTGCTGTCTACCTCTTAGCTATTGTGAAGAGTATAACAACAAATATGGACATGTAAATATTCCAGGTATGTTGGTTTAGAAAACTTTGTGTATATGCCCAAAAGTGGTATAGCTGGGCCAGTACAGTAGCTTTTTGTTTATTAATTAACTAATTCACTCTTTTGTATTTATATTTTTATTTATTTATTTATTTATTTATTTATTTATTTATTTATTTATTTATTTACTTATTTATTTATTTTACAGCCTGAACGCAGCCTCTCCTTCCTCTCATCATCCCACTTCCTCCTCCCACCTCCCCTCTGCTCCCCCAATCCACCTCTCCTCTGTATCCACTCAGAATTGGGTAGGCCTCCCATGGGCATCAGGAGAGCCTGGCATATTAAGTTGCTGTAAGACCAAACACCTCTCCCTGTATTCAGGCTGGGCAAAGTTGCCAGCTTGCCAGCATGAGGAATAGGTTCCCAAGAGCCCAATATAGTAGTTTTTTTTTTTGTTGTTGTTGTTGTTTGGTTGGTTTTTTTTTTTTTTTTTTTACTTGCCAGTGGTTTTTTTTTTCTGTATTTTCATGGAACTTTATTTCCAGACAGAAGAGATTTCTTGTGACTTCACTCACTCATTGATTGTTCCAGTGTGTTAATGTCTGTAGATTTCTTTAAAAAAAATTTTTTATTCATTTCATATACCAACCACAGATCTCCCTCTCATCCTTCCTGCCACTCCCCCCTCTCCCTACCTTCCTCCCCCTCCTGACCCACTCCTCATATCCTCAGCCAACAGGATAAGTTGGGGGTACAGCTAAGCCTAGAATTCGGCTGAGGCTGGACTAAGCCCCTCCCAGCTGCATCAAGGGTGAGCAAGGTGTCCGAGGAACTCACGAATTTTAGAACGACAGCTGTGGAACCTGCATGGGACTGGACTAGACCCTCTGCATTTAGGAGACCGTTGTGTAGCTGGGTCTGTTTGAGGGACCCCTGGCAGTGTGATAAAGATCTATCCCTGGTGCATGAGCTGGCTTTCTGGATCCCATTACCTATGGTCGGAAACGCATACAGTAGTTTTATGTTTAGTTTTTAGAAACATCTATACTTACTTTCATAATGACTATGCCAGTTTATGCTTCCACAGAGAATTAGAATTCCCCTTGCCCCACATCCTCAAGGGCACTGCAATCACAGGTGGGCTGCCATGACATCCGAGCTTTCTGGGTATCCAAACTAGTTCTCATGGTGCATAGTAAATGCTTTATCCTTGTAGCTACATCTCCGGCCTTTGAACATTGAAAAGAAATTATTGGTCATTATGCATGCATGCGTGTGTGTGTGTGTGTGTGTGTGTGTGTGTGTGTGTGTGTGTGCGTGCGCGTGTTTGAATCTTGTTAAATGCTCTAGATAGTAACTACTTGTCTGGTGAGGTATCACTGTCAATAATTTCATTAAGCTCTTTCCCTTCTCTATGAAACAGATCACTCATTTCTAGAAGAAAGTGAACTCATCCTAGGGTTAAGTGAAGATAATTGAACCCCTCAACTGTTGATCAGTAAGTTTATTAACAAATAAAAATGGGTGGACCATTCTCTTTTGTAGTTCAGTAATAAAGCATATCTATAAGCTGGGTGAGTGATGCATTTTTCTGTAGGGCTTGGTCACTGGGCTCTTGATCAAGAAAAGAAGGCTGGCAATTTTTATCAGTAGCCTGTTGCCAGACTGTTACCTCTACTTTGTAGCATGAGTCTTAAATGTTCTTATTAATAAAATCAAACCTGAGCCAGGTATTGGGGTGAACACTGGAAGGTCAGAGAGACAGAATAAGCCACAGCTATCTCACCTCACTGGGTCCTCAGCTGGTCTTGTTTCCTCAGACTGGATGCCCCGAGCCCTCATCCAGAATGGGTCTCAGCTGAACTGCTGCTAGAAGCCTGAAAGCTTAACCAGCCACATGCTTCTCCAGGCCGCTTCTCCAGGCCAAATGCTTCTAGTTTCTGGTCCTCACGCCTTATATACCTTTCTGCTTTCTACTACCACTCCCTGGGATTAAAGGTGTGGCTTTCTGGGATTAAAGGTGTGTATCACCGTGCCTGGCCGTTTCCAATGTGGCCTTGAACTCACAGAGATCCAGAGGGATTTCTGTCTCTGAAATGCTAGGATTAAAGGCGTATGCTACCACTGCCTATCCTCATGTTTAATATTGTGGCTGTCCTGTTCTCTGACCCCAGATAAGTTTATTAGCATACACAATATTTTGGGAAACACAATACCCCCACACTACTTTGTTCTTTCTTAGTATACTACTAGTCCCTCCATATGTATTGGGAAGTAGGAATTACCTATCATTTCCCAGCAAGGGTCATCCTCCTGAAAACACAACAAATGCAAACTGATGAAAAAAATAGTTTAATCTTCTCCCATTTGTATTCTGGGTCCCTTGCTGCATCTATTCCCCATGCTTCAGTGTGTTAACTACTGGATTTTTATCTTGTCAATTGAAGAGCCAGTTAAGTTCTGGAAGATAACATGAATGGTTTCACTTAAATTCCGCAAGACTGTAGTGTCTGTCTGTATGTTTGGCCTCAAGGTAAATTTAATATTTTGAACACTCCACACACATTGTAGTCCTCATAAAGAGCATAGCAATTTGGTCTAAAGTTTGGCACTGAGAGTTTTCAAATATTTTATAATTAATTTACTGCATGGAAATTTTAATTGGAATACCTTTTCAGTTTGTACGCTTTTCGCCACTCCAGTCACGAGTATTTTAGTTGTGAAAGGTGATGGAAACATGTGCTTAAGTCACTACTATTAGCATAGTCTTAGGAAAGTCCCTAAAGAGAATGGTTACCCTGTTTCTCTGTAGTCTTTCTCTAGACTTCTTTATTAAATGATATATCCAATATCCTGCTTCTAGAAGTTTCTTGGGTTTTTAATCAGCAATCTTTGTCTCAATGTGTCCTTTTAATTTTATGTCATAGACAGAAATTCACAAAAAGTCTTTTCACCTATTTTTTAATTAGAAAGCCTTTTAGAATAGCATATTTCTCCCAATTAAAATTCATATTTTAGTAATTATGCAGGCACTTCAGTTCCAGATTGTTTATATCCTACATTCAATTAAAACTGATTAAAATATAGATTTTAATAATTTTCAGGCAATCATTAGTTTATTAGTGATTGCAATCATTGGTGGACCTCTGATATTCCAGAGCTTGGCAATGATTGTTCTTTTTCCACTGTTCAACACATTATTTTCCATCCTTCTGCAGAGATCTGGTTACTCAACTATTAATGAACTCTGCATTCAGGCAATCTTTATTCCTGTCATAGTTTCTTGAAAAAAATCAATATGATGTTCCAACAAAGTGGGAATGTTCCTTAATATATAACCTAGTGGGTACCAACTCTAATAACCTAAGTGAAGTGAATATACTCATGGTATATTTAAAAATGCACAGCAAATTATCCTTCAATCACTCTCATCAAGGGAAACATGTACCCCAAATTTCTGGGTTACCTTTGCTTTGTATATTCATAATTTTTACCCATTCCAGGCTAGTGCTTCTTTAGCATATAGATTTTCTAGTGTCTCAAGCTGCAAGGTGAACGAGTAACCTTTCTCATTCCTAATCAATAGCAATGAGGAAAGCTGTGAGCAGAATTTCTTATGGTATTGTGGCCAGAAAGGTTGTTGAGAGAAGACCAGAGGGGTGGGGGCAGGGAAAGAAGTTCTACTGTACCTATTGTCAAGTTTTAATTGATTTTGTGCTGATGTGACGGTCACCTCTCACTGAGAAAGGCAATTCAACCTGGGTACCCCAGAAAGTACAAAGAAATGATGACACTTACATAAAAAAGTCCTTAATGATGGGGACTGATCTTATTCATAGCTTCAGAAATTAAGATGACTTTAGAGATTAGCATTGAAACACAAGGCTCCTGGGTTTATATAAGAGAAGTTCACAAGGCTAATTACCATGAGGAATTACCACAAGGAATCAGTGACCTATCTGGTAGTAATTCCTGAACTCTATGTCAAATTCCCTGTGTACAACATACCTTCAAATGTGCTTCATGTGCATGAGCTCAGTTAATGCTAATAACATCCTTTAAGGTAAGAACCAGAATTTATTAGATCATCAACAGTCCTTTATGTCACTGTATTTTCAGAGAAGTGGGGTTTTTTCCAGGTTTTATTTTTCAGGGGAAAATTGATGTTAGTTTATTTTGGAAAAAACTGAAAAGAGTCCAAGAGTTCCCAAGCGCCCCAGAACCTATATGAGGTTGCTGGACCATCTAAGTGGGCTATGCAAAGAGGATATTCAGTAAGTTCTCTCCTCATAGACACAGAAACCATCTCAGTGGTAAGCCAAGAGAAGGCAATATATTTAGTTGAACATCCAAACAAATGAGATAAGAATTTCTTTGGAGACAGGTTAGGATGCCTGTATTCTGTTTTCTCCAGAGGAGAGGGTAGACATGCTTTCCTCTTCCTTGAGTCTATTGAGGAGATACTTATCAAGAGTTTGTCAGTGAACTATACGCTGTTCATTCTGAAAGATCTAATGCAACATGCACCCTATCCCTGCCCACTCTCTCAGTCTATCTTCCTATTCTCACCGTCTCTCTATCTCTCTCCCTACATAATTCCTCTATTCAAGTTATATAGCCCAACTTCCAGAACTACCTGCATCCAATATGACTAACAGAGACCACAGACTCCCTTTACTTATGTTGTACCACTTTCATGGTATAATTAAAGATTCAGAGACCATCATCTGACAGTAATCTCCAGCTAAGATAGGATCCTTTTTATGCTCTCATTCTTTCTCTCCTGAGATAATGCCAACAAATGCATGGTCCTCAAATTCCTACATCAAGCTTTGTTGTAAGAAATCTGATCTAAGAAAATATCTATCCATAGCTTTGTGGTGCATAGATATAATAGGAAATTTATGACTGTGAGAGGCTAAACCTGTGAGGCTGTGGGTTGTAGCTATCTGCTTCCCCATAGGCAGCAGAAAAAAGATCACACACAGACCCACTACAAACAGGCTAGCCATAAGCTGTCTTGAAAAGACCCTGGCATGACAAAGACTGGTTTCAAGTAGTGAAGTTGCTACAGCAGAGATTTTTAGATGTCTGGAGAGACATCTTTGAAAACTTCAAATGGAGATGAGATTTGTCCTCTTGTAGCATCAATGTCCAGAGCTATCCCCACAGGACCTCCAAAAGCCTCACTTTTGAGGAAGGAGGATTTAAATCTGCTGCACCTAGAGCACCCTACCATGAAGCTACAGCTATAGAAATATAAGATTTATTTTATGACTCACATTTCTCCATTAACCCCTCTTCCAATCCTAGATGGCACAATAGAAATATCCACTGAATGTAGAAGATAAAGGAATAACTATTGCATCAAGTTTCTAGGCCTAAGGCAGGTCCAGGTTGCAGAAATAGAGATAATCTTTGACTGGATGAAACTGGGATGATTTATCAGCAGATTGGTCTAGCAACACCTGAAGCATGAGAATAAAATGTCAAAGTTTGAAGATAAGGAGGGAGATAAATCCAGAATTTCAATTAAAAAATGCTATTTACTGGGGCTTTTCCTACTGAAGCAAGTCTAGGGTAATGGAAAGTTGGGCAGATCCCATCATCCCAGGGACAAATGAAAGGCTTTATAAGTTAAACTAGACACACAAAGTTGGTCTTTGTCTAACGAGAATGTACCTGTGATTTCTCAAATTCTTCTAACACAACAAGCATCTCTCAAGGGAATCTAGAAAGGCATGATGCCCAGAATGAAATAGTTACCTGTTTTCTAGGTCTAGAATATGTGTCTAGAGTTGTAGTAAATTGGATCTCTACTACTGTTTTTTTCCTTGAGATTGAATAGAAAAGCCATGAAAACATTGGAATTCACACACAGAGAAGCACATAGATCCAGGCAAAATATAAGCAAATAGATCCATTCAAATGATATACAAATGAATTATTTCCTTTTATCTGTGCCCTTCATATTTTAGCTTGATTATGAAACCCATAGCTTACATCTCTGTGTGTACAGAAGTTAAAAAGGTTTTCTCTGCTCCTTTATAGATAATCAATTTCTTAGTGTCCTCAATTGTGCTGCTTGGATACAGCTAGTCCTTCCTTAGATTTTCTTAGGTCCCTAAGCAGCAAGTTTTCTTGACCATGTCTGTGGCAAATTTTATTTCATCAACTCCACTATATCAAAATTCACTCTGGAAGTGACCTCTTCAGAATTAATTCAATTTCAAAACAGTATAGTGAGCATTTCTATATATTGCCAAGATACATTATCTTTCCTTCTTTTTCTGATGGAGAGTTTAACAAACATTTATGATGTTTTCTATCATTTCTGGCAGCATCTACATCTTTATCTATCTATGTCTATAGTATTTGTTCATGAATTATTTCTGCACAGAAATATCTACAAAGGCAGCCATAGTATCTAGGAAGGAGAAGAGCTATAGGAAACCATTTATCCCCTAGGTGGTAGCTGTCACAGTATTGTCAACATCAGCACCAAAGTCTGATAGCATGGACAGCAGATTCAACCTCAGGCACAACTGAGGCACTGGATGAGCTATGAAAGCCACAGTACATGGATTCAATGGTGTTGTTTGTATGTGATTCTGTAAATTCAGTTGCCGTTAGTCCCAGTCTGTTTCTGGAAATAATTTCTTCAGAATTTTCAGAGGTCTATCTAAAATGTTTCAAATGTCCCTGTGAGCTGGGAAAGATAAAGCTCCATGTTAGAGCTCATGCTTTCATAAGGTCATGGGTCCAGTCTCTAGCACTACACACAGGAAGAATATTGCTACCACTTACACTATTTAGAGTCAGTTTTTTCTGGCTGAATTATGAGGTTTAAATAAAACAAAGAATCCTGAAAATTTGAACAGAAAGATATAACGTTTTAGGTGTTGTGAAGGGTCACACTGTAGAATGAAAGCCTACCCAAAACTTGTTTGGTTCTTTGTTGGTTAAACCATCTACCACCTACTTCCCCCTTCTCTTTTCTTTTCCTTCAAGAGGCTTACGATCATATCTTTCTCTATAAAGAACAATACAACATGTGCTTTGGCTAGGCTGTGTACAGTGTCTCTCAATGGTCTATGTGCTAAAGGACTGGTCTGCAGAGTGGCACTTTCAGTAGGCTCTGTGGGCCATTAGCAGGTTGGTCCCCTCATTGGTTCAGGACTTGAGTGGTTAGCTGTATTCCGTAATGCACAGTCCTTAACAGAGTCACAACATAATGGGGCCATAAGTATCTTAGACTGAAACTTTCAGAACAGTGAACCCTAGTAAAACTTTTCTCTTTATATATTGATTGCTACAGGTATTTCATTATAGTGACTAAGAAGTCAATTACTACAATTTATCACATACCTATGTTGTTTTAATTGTTAAGGAACCTCTAACTAACCACTAACACTTTCAATGCAAGTGAGGCCATAAAATTAATAAAAACTAAATTAAAAAATTATTACATATAATATATAATTATATGTAATATAATTTCTCTATATTTTATATTATTATTTCAAACATAGCATGCATTTATCATCATCATTTGTCATATCCATTAGAAGGTGATGGCTAACACTACTTAAAATTATGTACATATGGTTGATTATCATAGTATGTTTTGATCTACCTTAAGCAACATTTACAGATACCAATTCAATTAAAATTTGTAATGCTTGTTTGCAAACACACTTCTTTTTCATTTTATGGCATGTTGAATAAAAAATTTTAAGTCAGCCATTGGAAAAACTTAAATATGTTGGTAGCTGAACCATTACCATGAATAATAAATGAACTACCTGGGAAGATCTAGTCAGAGTTTACAGTGCACAATATGATCTTCTAAGCACTCTATCTGTATTTGCTTACTTAATGCTCATAAAATCCTGCAAATAGGCATTTTTATCCACATTTTATAGATGGAAAAAACTGAGGCATTACACTGACATTTACAAGATCAGATACACTGAAAATTGCAGAGACGGCTTTCAAGTATAAATACTAAAGGGCAAATTTTAAAGATAACATTCAGGGCCAGCATACCCTGTCTCATAAGTCTATGTCTATTACCATAGGGCAAATGTGCATTTTACTTGAAATTACAGTCATTCTATGTAAGATGCGTGAGTGGCCCCAAACCACCTCTTCTCATTCTTTTATCTCTTTTAGGATAAAACTTCACAATCTCATGTATACCATTTGTTACACCACCTTGAAGTAAAGCCAAATTCTCCTGGTTTAAAAATAACAAAGGCCATATGATGCTGATACAAGCCTCAGATGACTTTCAAATGTTATCATTTCCAAGATTTTAGGCTTTAGAGTTTAGCCTGGTTTCCTTCAATTAATTAATGACATTTCAGTTTTCATTTCTGTATTGTCTCCTAGGTTTAAGTTCAAATCACATGGGTTCATCTTCTACGGTAATAACAAACTATTTTACCCATGTTGAATTAGTTCTTCCTGTCTTCACACTGTTTCCCTTTTACATCCCATCTCTTCCTTTCTCCTCTGTGTCCAAACATCCCACCTCACTGCTCAATCAGTGCTGTGTTTTATGTCTTGCTTCTTTATATAATTCATTTCCTCAGTATCCTTAAGAGATAAATTTTAGACCTACAGTTTTCCTGTTCTGTGCTGGCATCTTCCATAAGCTCACTTTTTGGTAGTTTTCTATCATTCCTGTACTAATGTCTCATCAGTAGATATCTTCAGCTGTTAGTCTAGTCCAAAATCATGTTCTCAGTGAAAAGCACACCACAAGGACATACAGCTAAAATGACAGAGGCCTGAGCTCTTTGCTCTTTACTTCTAATTCTGTTCCATTAGTTTCTAATTTTACTTACAGAGCATCTTCAATGTACTAATCAGCAGTTCATTTAAATTTCACAAATTTGGCCTTGCCTAATTCCTACCTTATTTCTCCCTATAAAGCACCTTTTTCTTTGCCTCTCCATTTACATGTAAAACATATTATTACATATATCACATGATAGCTCTTTAATTCATCATGGTTCCCAAGCAATCTAAGAGCCTGCAAGTTCAAGCTTAAGTAGACAGGCTGATCTGAGTCTACCAATTCTTCCAACACAGGCCTCTCATGTTGTGCCTCCTTAAGAATTGATTATTATTAATTTTTGGTTTTGTATCTAATTTTACAGTCATAAAGCTAAATATTTTTTTTCTTGATTGACCCCATCTAATTTAATCATCCACAAAAGTAACCTGGCATTTCTTTTAATCTTTTCACATTTAATATTATTTCTGTCTCTATGGCGTGCTTAGAACATGAACTTCAGCTCAGGTTTGAATTTTTTTAAGATCTTTTCTTTTCTTCTTTTTACAATGTTATGCATACATGCTTAAAACAGATTTTTCTAATCTTTATTTTTTAATATTTATTGCACAAAAATTTCATACATGCAAACAATATGCTTTAATCAAATCTTCCACTCTCTTCCTCCAGTGTTCTTCTTCTAAACCTCTCCCACTTTTCCTCCCAACTTCATGTGCTTTTTTGAAAATTTCAGTTTCTAAATATAATTTCATCATTTATCCCCTTCCTTTTCTGCCCTTCAACTTCTCCCATGTTTCTCCAACCCCACATCAAACTCATGGCCTCCTTTTCTTTGATTGATACAACACACACACACACACACACACACACACACACACACACACACACACACACACACGCACACACAGCCTGCTTGCTCCATTTAATGTTGTCTGCATATATATCAATTAAGGGTCTACAGCAGTGGTCCTCAATCTGTGGGTCATGACCCCTTTGAAAATCTTCTATGTCCAAAAATATTTATATTACAGTTCATAACAGTATCAAAATTACAGTTACGAAGTAGCAATGAAAATAATTATATGGTTGGGGTCAGTACAACGTGAGAAACTGTATTAAAGGGTGGCAACCTGAGGAAGATGGAGAATCACTGGTCTACAGGATCAAGAGTAGACTATAAAGATTGGTTTGTGTTGTTCTCTTTTTCTTTAACATGTAAACACAGATGGTAAAATAGGTTAAAGTTAGAAGGAGCCAACTTCATCTTTATTCTTATGGATAGGGAAATTTATCTAAAAGATGTTCTTTTAAAATCTTGGATGCTTGAGACAATAGTGTGCTCTTTGGCACTCATTTCAGAAGAAATTTTCCTCAATAGATACTTAATAAACTGTTGTAGATTTATTTTGATTTAGAAACAGGAAAAATGCCTTAGTTAATTTAAATAGTCACTGGGACGATGTAGGGAAAATAATTTCAAACCAACCTTCAGAAACTCAAAAGCAATACAATAATAAGTCATTAATCTGCCTTCCAGACCCTGCTAATACATGATTTATGACTCGTGGGGTCACTTTCACACCACCGATACCATCTGTTACTCTTCTGGCTGAGTCACACAGCTCTGTTCTTCCTCTGAATTCCAAGTGAACTCAAGCAGCAGCCGATCGAAAGGATCAAGCTGTGGTCTGACTAAAAATGAGAAAGCAGTTTACCAAAGGAAAATTTACTTAAATATCTATAGTAAATATACAAGATACCTCAAATTTTCATCTTTGCAAATTGACCTTGTTTTTGCAAAGTATGTGCCCATGTCCACAGTTTTCAGTGTTTGAATTGTAGGCCAGATATTCTGGAGCAGACATTCCTAAAATGAACATTATTCAGGACTAATACCAAGATAAGGCAGACAGTTGTCATGTGCTTGTTCAAACTAAACTCTGATATTCATCACTTCAAAATTATGATTTTTTTCCCCCAAATATCTTCAAGGATGTTCATTAAGAAAACGAGAAGACATTGTATATACATAAATAATAGACCACACACATGTATTTACATTAGTCTTTTATATTAAACATGGTTTAAAAAAATCTCTAGAACATAAGTTCCTTGACCTCAGAAATTGTGAAGTATTCAATGTCCCTGTATATTTACTGCAAATTGTACATGGTGACATGTATTCAACAAATGCCGATTGAGTTATTTCTCCATTGAGTCTGTGGAACTCAGTGACCACTTGTGTGGGTAGAATTGAAATCTACAGCCAGTGAGCATCCCCATCTAGCAGGAGTTTGTTGTTTTGCTATAGAGTTTGTGTTTACTTAACAGAACAAAGTTCTACTTAACCTCTTCTTGTTTCCTTTCACTTTTTGGATGTGAACTACATCTAGCAACACTACAAGGGATTTCAGTCAGGACAGCTCCTACCCTGAGCATGGGAGAACCGGAGTATGTGTCTCTTCTAAGCAAGCCTGAAGCAGCTATTTCACGACTGTCAAGCAAGCTTTTGATATCAGTTTTTATGCTTATATATATTGCCTTTAATGTTTCTCATTATTCTGAGATAAAATCTGACATCTACATTTCAGTCATTGTTAACTAGTGTCCGTATTGGTATGTGTAGTTGTCAGACTCTAAAATTTTTTCTTTTTATGTCATAAATGAGATAATACTTTTTTTTTAATTAAATCACTCAGCAAATGTTTGTACAAGATCTGCTAGGTGTTAGGCAAGTTGTTTGTACTGGGGTAAAATGTTAAGTCAAGCGGTGGCGTCTCTGCTCTTCTTGTACCTTAGGACTATAGAGACACACGTTCTAAAGACATCATCCTGAAGGGATGGAAAGGAGTTCCTGGAGCAGTGTCCACTAGAGCAAGAGTAAGACTCCAAGCCAGCTCCTCATATTCTCCAGCATAGAGTTTCTCCTGGCCTGCTTTATGAAAATAGAATAAATAATTTATTCCCTTTTAGAGTCTTGAAAAGAATCCACTGGACACAGAGTTTTATGCAACTATTTTCTTTGATCCTAAGAAGCTTGAGGTTTTGTGGTCCAGAGGGAGAGTTCTCAGCTAGCAGCTATTGATTTTGTCTTTGGCCTTGTCATACCAGGCCCTTTGCCAACTCTGCTTGCTGGGGAAATTTCCTCTCCCAAATCCTCATACAAGTTCTGTACAAGCCTTCTCAGTTTCTGATGAAAGAGTAGAGTTACTCACACGTTATTTTCCCATCCACTTGAAGAGGCAGTCTAATGCATTCAGAAATCATGAGCTAAACACATAGGTGAGTTCGAGTTTGTCATCAAACCTAGTACATGAGAACCTTTGAATACCTATTACCTTACAGTGATCAATGCTCATGTATCTCCTGTGTAAGGACTTCCTTTATGCCTGAGATTCTTACCCCATTAACTATAAACATTTACATTGTATACTAATTTTGTGAGCCTAATATCTATTAGATATTATTATGAGTGTCTCACATGAATTAATTAACTTAATCTTTATAAGACATTTGATACCATGTGCTAAAATTGTTTCAACTGATAAGGACTGAGTGCAGAAGGAATTTAGCAACTTAACAAAATCATATAATATTTGTATTACTCCTAGATTTGAACTCAGAGTTTTAATCTTCCAATATTGGGAATATTATTAACTTTATTGCTCATGATAACTTGACTCATTCTCTTAATGTTTTGCCCATCTTTAGATTTGGTTTCTTCTTACATTTTACCACATCATCTACAACTATAGTTCTACAAATAACTGGACTGACTCCTTATCAAATGTTTTAGCCCTTGAAGAATTTCAGCTAGTGTTTGGCAAATGACAAAGGAATCTTCACTATATTAATGATGGTGCCAGGGCAAAGGGAATGTTTTAGTTGCTAATATTCTTGCATGAGGCTCTGAGTTTAAATCTCCAGAACACACATAAAAGCCAGATGCAGTAGTATGCATCCATAATCCCTGTAGCTAGAGTTTTCCTACTGGGCCCACAGTCAGGACAAATCTCTCTCACCCGCCAGTCCCACAGCCGCTCAGACCCAACCAAGTAAACACAGAGACTTATATTGTTTACAAACTGTATGGCCGTGGCAGGCTTCTTGCTAACTGTCCTTATATCTTAAATTAATCCATTTCTATAAATCTATACCTTGCCACATGGCTTGTGGCTTACCGGCATCTTCACATGCTGTTTGTCATGGTGGCGACTGGCAGTGTCTCCTCAGCCTTCCACTTCCCAGAATTCTTTCCTCCTTGTCCCGCCTATATTTCTTCCTGCCTGACCACTGGCCAATCAGTGTTTTATTTATTGACCAATAAGCAACATGTTTTACATACAGACCATCCCACAGCAAATCCCAGTGCTCCTATAGTAAGAAGGGAAGTGGGGATAGGAGAATCCTTGGAAGCCCGAGGGCAAGCTACCCTGTCATATGCAGGGGCAAACAAAAGAAAGATTCTGATCTCCTACAAGGTAGATGAGCAAGATCAACAGCTGGGGTTTTCCTCTGACCTCCACAAGCTCACTGTAGCAAGAGCATGCATATGCTCACCCACACAAATGCATATACACACATATGCATATGACATACTTGGATTAGTTGCTTAATGCCATAGTATTGTTAGAGGGAACTTGTGATGGTTTGAATAGTTATGACCCTCATAGACTCATGTGTTTGAATGCTTGGCCCACAGGGAGTGGCACTATTAGGAAGTGTGGTCTTGTTGGAGTAGGTAGGGCTTTGAAGGAAGTTTATCACTGTGGAGGCAGGCTTTGAGGTCTCATACATGCTCAAGCCATGCCTAGTGTGCTGCACAGAATCTCTTGCTGCCTGTGGATCAAGATATAGAACTCTCAGCTCCTTCTCCAGCACCGTGTCTGCATGCATACCACCATGCTTCTTGCCATGATGATAATGAACTAAACTTCTGAAATTGTAAGACAGCCTCCATTAAATGATTTCCTTCATAAGAGTTTCAATAGACATGGTATCTCTTCACAGCAATAAAATGCTCAGACAGAACTCTAAAATATATCTTAAATTTTCAAATGACATAGGGAAAAGTCACTTGAAATAGAATAAATGAGTTGCCCAGGTTGTACTAATAACATTGGAAATTCTAAAATCTCAAATTATCATCTGAAAAAAAAATAAAATAGCAGTAGGAACCAGTTTAGTTATGTTGGGATAAAATAAAGAAAAAGTGAAAATAAAATGGCTCAATGTTTACTAGAATGGTATGTTAGATGCTAATCAGAATGTTGAGCATATTAAAACTTTTTGCTGTTGTCCTTTTAGTAAAAAATAAAACCAACAATAAAAAGAATAAAAAGAAAAAGGAACAAGGTATAGGAAAAAACACTAGAAAAATAGTTGGTGGCTCTAAGCCAAAATTTGAATCTCCTCTTCACCGCATAATGTATATGGAAGATAAAGACTGGAAATTGAGTGCTTAAAATTGCTAAAATGAAGATTGGTCAACCCATCTTCAGCATTCTAGAGAATCACACATTTGAGTTAATTTATTCTTTAGCCTAAGCTCTCTTTTAGTTCCTTTTAATATAATAAAGGCAAATGGATAATCTTGCAAGACATCTTAACAGAAGTGTGTAGGTGCATTCTCTAGGTAATCCTTGGCACATATCTCTCAACCTCAATGAAAAACTTCAGCTATCTTAGATCCTGAAATAGAGTAAGATAAGCTGAGATTTGGAAACTGGAGGGTCCTAGTCATCTACTCATTCTTCTTGAGGAAAATGAATCATATATATTATATACAATTAACCATATATATAGTTTTAACTATACTTACTGTATTTGTCATTTAAATTATTGCCATTTATTTTTATTAAATTTAAACAAAATATTCTGGGGGGATAATTTCACATACACAGGAAAAAACAGTATCTCACATCAATTAAATATTTCTAAATATTAATATTTAGATTGCATATTCCAAAGTGTTCTGCTTTTAAGAATGTATCATGGCATTGGCTGTAGATGGCATCTAAGCTGCCATTCTCTCATTTAATGTGTTGGCCTTAGATAAGAAGAAACAAAGTTGTGATATCAGTTGATTAATTTTAAAATTCAGTGTAGAAATCTAATTAAATAATTACCAAAATGATTGCATGTGAATTCGGGTTTGTTTTATATACATGTGTGTATGACAATTGTTGTTTTATATTTTTTTTAATTTGTAAGCATCCTGTTTTCTTTGTTTGTGGAGTAGACTTCATAGTAAAATAAAGTACTTTGTAATAAAAGTTTCTCCTTTGTTAACATATATTTAGTACTGGCTCTGGGTAATATATCAAGGCCTCTGGGACTATGTTAGCAAAAGAGATACTATAATTTGTGAAATGGGGACAGACAACAAAGAAAGATAATGATGGAGGAAGAGGCCAAAAGATAGGATGTGACTTATTTCTTTGAGTTTCCCCACTAAGAATCAAGTCTCTATTAACACTTAGTGAGATTTATTTCTATAAGTGTGTGTGGGGGGGCATGTGTGTGTCCCTTTGTTCTGTCTCTGGATGATCTGGGTAGGGAAGGTACACTTCTATCTCTGTGTAACTTCCTTAGCATTGGTTCATTTCCTTTAACAAAAATGGAAAAGTGCTGTCATAGGGTAATGGGATTGATGATAAAACTCTTGGTTACTAATTTTAGCATATTACTGTTAAATAACCTTCATATTTCAACTTAATTATCTTCAGGATCTTGATATGTAAAGTATCACTAATTATATTTAGCAGATGCTCACAAAACTGCTGGAGGTTGCTTGCACAATATATTTGCAGTTATTTAACTTTGTAAGATTTGAGAATCTTACAAGAACTCCATCATGAGAGGAGCTGGTTCAAACTCCCTGACATTTTGCAAAGGTTCTCCAAATGCAGTTGCAGTAATTATACTTGACTTTCAAAATCTTAGTCTGATAAAAAAGAAGTCAGCATGGTTTTCCTGTCTATATATAAATATATAAAACCAAACAAATGCAAACATGTCCTTGTTTTCCACTATTTTATGTTTTATACCCTGCATCTCCATATCAACTTACATGTGTGACAGTATTTTATGCCTTTATTCGATCTCTTTCTTAATACAAAATCCCTTAGCCTCTATCCATACTGAAAAACTCATCCACAATAAAGTTGCTTTGCTCTTCTGACATTCATTGATTGACTATGAGGTGTGTCAAAGGCCAGTTGGGATACAGTGATGACTCAGATCTGACTCAATCTTTGAAGCAGTTCTGTTTGTGTCTGGCAATCTCTTCTACATGGGGAAATGACCTTTCAGGATACAGCATGGGCATGTGATAACAGCTGGAGCCAAGCATCGGCTAGAGCTCAGTGAGGTCAGATAGAGATTTCTGTGATGATTTGCATGAGCAGAAAAATAAAGCAGCGTTTTCAATTGCAGCTGTTAAACAAGGATAATGTGAGCCTAGACTCAATGACATTTTGCCTGCAAGTGGATTTCACACAAAATGAATTCAAGTAGCATATTTCAATACTAATGGGTCCAGTCCTCTCCTAGTTCTTGGGAATATTTGGCAATAAATTCTATTCATGCTTAAGCTACTTTGAATTGCATTTCTGTAACTGGTACTCCAAAGTATCCAAAGGAACACAGGCTTCTTAAATTTTATGCTCTAAGAAGAGAATAAAGCTGTAGTGCCCAAGCTGAGCTAAACAAGTATTTCAAACTATGCTTAAACACAGCAGTAATGTTGCAGTAATTTATTACTTGTGGCCCAAGTGTTGATTCCTAGCTGTCAAAGGTTTTAAAGAAATGTTTCAATTTTAGTTGTGGTACATAAGCTACATGTATGTTATCCAAGAAGTGAAGTTGTAGATCTATTTTTTTTTTGCAGCAATTCCTACTAGACTTACTGAACTTCTGGAAATAACCCTGTGACTTCACTAGAAACAACATAAAATGAAATGTAAAGTGTGGTGGCCACACACATGGACTATTAGACCCTCAGCCATTCTAACATTTTTAATCATATTGTCACTCGAAATGAAATCTCTTCCCATTTGTTTCTAGGTCATCTTTAGATGCATTAAGTTATAGTTTTCTACTAAAATTCCAAAACTCATTTGTATGTGTCTTCACACTTTTCTCTTCTTTTCTTTCTCTCTTTCTCCCCCCCTCTCTCTCTTTCTTTCTTTCTTTCCATGTAGGGTTTCTTTGTGTAGCCCTGGCTGTCCTGGAACTAGCTGTGTAGACCAGGTTGGCCTTGAGCTCACAGAGATATACGTGCCTCTGCCTCCCAAGTGCTGGGATTAAAGACATGTACCACCACTGCCTGGCCATACTCTTATTTTCAATATGATAGATAATAACTCCTTATGAAAATGGCACCTCTCCTTCTGTTGTATTAGGATCTATTCTTTGGAAATATCTGTTTAGGATATAATCATAAACAGCAAGTAGCACTGTTTGAAATTCATTTGAAGAAATTGAATAATAATTAAGATCAAATAATAAAGTTTGATGAATATAATAGAGAAACTTTATTGATACAAATGAGAATTCATAATTTTTTTCTTTTCCAAGAGCTGAGCTTTCTTTTTGTACAATTGTCACATCATCCCATACAGCATTGTAATGGATAAAAACAAGTTGTACTGATAGTAAATGAGCTATGGAGTATGTGTAATCAAAATAAAAGACCACTTCTCATTTAATTGTACTTGCTGAAGAATAGGGAGACCAATGATATGCAACAGAGAGAACACAAGTGGACCCATCTGCATTTGAAAAGTAATTATCTAAATGCTAGATACTGAATCACAAGGGCAAGAGTGGGTTTTTAAAGAAATGGTTTAGGGTAACTTGTAGAATGATCTGGAAAAGGATAAATTAGATCTACTTCCTGGTGATATTAACTGAAAGAATGTAAAAATAAAGGCAAATGCATAAAAGTAAAAATATAAATGTAGAAAATGAAACTACAAATGCTATCAGGTGAATATAAGGAAATGCCACCAAACACTACTTATGTAAGTAAAGAAACTTAGGCTTTAAAGGCAAGGATGTAAGAAAACAGGTTGAACCACCTATACATCTAATTGTTAATATGTCCTTAAAACCCTGCAGATTTATAAGTAGAAACTGGTAAGTGGGAACTGATGATGAGTTTTAGAAAAGCACACCTCATACCAGGTGTGGTGGAACACATCTTTAATCCCAGCACTGGGGAGGCAGAGGCAGGGAATCCCTGTGAGTTAAAGGCTAGCTTGGTCTACAAAGTGGGTTCCAGGGCAGCCAAGGCTGTTACAAAGAGAAACCCTGACTTAAAATTCTGGATTGAAGTAACCTATAAGCCTTTCAGATTTAGAAGGGCATTAATTTCCCTTAATTTTGTTTCCCGTTACTATAAAAAAAAAACCCAACAACAAACAAAACAAAACAAAACAAAACAAACAAACAAACAAAAAACCCAGCCTGACAAAAGCAACTTAAAGAAGAAAATATTTATTGACTCACAGTTCCATGTTATAGTCCACCACTGCAGTGAAGTCAAGGCAGTGGGAACCTGACGGAGATGGTCCCATTACATACACAGTCAGAAACAGAGAGCAAGAGTTAATGCATGCTGGTGTTGAACTCAGTTTCTCTACTCTTTCACAACCCAGAATCTCCTGGCCAGGGAACAGAGCCACCCACAGTGGGCAAGTCTTCTTCACATCAATTACCATAACCAGGATAATTACCTGCATATGACCATGATGATTCTACATTGCATCAAGTGGACAAATCTAAGTTTTACAGCATTGGTATGTGATATGAGCATAAATGGGACCTTTTGTGGAGCTGGTAATATTGTATCTTTCATCTTGATAGGATTTCTATTGTATTGGTGACACCATAAGAACACATGGAAGTGGGAGTAGATAGTGAAAGAGAATAGAGAGTAAATAATGAGAGTAGATAATAAGACAATGGATGTTAACATAGGAGCAAAGGTAACTCTGAAGTTACGCAGCTCTGTCTTTCAAGGAAACATCTTCTTTCCTGTTCACTTACTGAGTGAATTATGTAAACTTACTGAGCATTTGGATAGGATTACATTTCAGTTCATACCATTTTATGATATCCTTCCATAATAAAACTTACATATAAAACGTATTCCTACTTCACCTGCTTAAAGTTGATAAAGATTTTCACAGAATCTAATTCTTATTCCCTTTTTAAGTAGTTTAATTGATTTTAATTGTTTTTAATAAAAGAATTGCAAGCTAAATTACTTAATAATTAAGTTAGTGAGTGCTTATTGTAAATATTTTAGAAATTAGGGAAAGCATAACCAAACATTGATATAATTTTATGCCTCTTGACAAAATTTATAAATAGCTTCCTCTATTGTATTTATACCAATTATTTCAATTTATGGGGACAAGACTATTAAAGATAATTAAGTTAATCTAAATCAGATTAAACAATTCTTGCAGAATGTAAATAATATGCTCCTGTTTTACTAAGTTGAATTAAAATTTTTTGGAGGGTGTGTATTTGTGTTTATGTATATTCATGTTTGTGTGTGAGTGAATATACCCATGTGGAGTGGTGCATATGAATGCAGATGAAGGTCAAAGGTCAACCTCTGGTATTGTTCTTCAAGACAGCCATCTACAGGGACTCTCAATGTTTTGAGAGTCACTGAATAAGTTGCACTGGCTGACCAGTAAGCCTATGGGATCTGGGATCTGTATGTCTCTGCTTTCCCAGTGCTGGGATTAAGGAGTGTACTGCCATGTGCAGTTTTTTTGTTTTTTGTTTTTAAATTGGGTTCTGAAAACAGACTTCTCATGCTTATGGCATAAGCATTTTAATGGACTGAACTATTTCCCTAACCCTTAGGCTGATATTTTAAATAGTAGTAATTTTGATAATTTTCATGCTTAAAATTTCAATTCAATAAAGGTATTTTTAAAATTATTTTATTTTTAAACTATTTTTAATTAAAACAGAATCATATTATTTTTCCCTCCTTTCCCTCCCTCCAACTAAGTACACTTCCTCTTTCCAACTCCTCCCATGTGACCCTTACTCTCAAATTAATAGTCTCTCTCTTTTTTATTATATTATTGTTATATACATGTATGTATGTATGTGTGTGCACACACAATTATAATTGCTGGTTGAATATATATATATATATATATATATATATA
>CABHPH010130343.1:7855-29480 GCA_902168325.1 Peromyscus nudipes
CTCCCGAGTGCTGGGATTAAAGGTGTGCGCCACCAACGCCCGGCATCTTTTAACTTTTTATTGTATTTATTTCATTTTATTGTGTGTATGAACACATGTGTGCTTCCCACAGAATGAGTGCAAAGGTCAGAAGACACCATGGGAGTTGGTTCTTTTATTCCAACATGTAGGACTGAGGTAGTAAACTCAAGTCTTCAGGTTTAGTGGCAAATGTCTTGATTTGTTGAGCCATTTCTCCAGCTCACACTGCCTTATGTTGATTACTGGTTTTTTGTTTTGATTTGGGCATTTGTTTGTTTGTTTGTTTGTTTGTTTTGAGACACAGTCTCTCTACAGCACTGGCTATCTTGGAACTCACTATATAGACCAGGCTGTCCTCAAACTCAGAGAGATCTGCCTGCCTCTGCCTCCCAAGTGAGTGCAGGGATTAAAGGAATGTGCCGCCACCACCATCATCCCCCGGCTTGATTACTGTTTTCAGTTGTAACTTCTACTTATTATCAAAGTTCAAATTCATAATAAAAATATTAAGAAACTATTTCCTTGAATTCCAGTTAAGTTTCCTAAAGTTTGTCTCTAGCAACAGTGTGCTGCGAGTTACTTCAAACTTTAACATTTAGAACTTACGTTTGTTGAAGCATTTCAAAGCAGGGTAAACCTTCAAATCAGTGTGCTGCGAGTTACTTCAAACTTTAAAATTTAGAACTTACGTTTGTTGAGGCATTTCAAAGCAGGGTAACCCTTCAAATCCTAGGAGAAGGATAAAGCAGATAAACAAGTGGCAGTTTGAGTCTCTCATTTCCTCATTGGTATGTCCTTCTGGACAGTGTCAGTTAATACTGCTCTACGTGTGTGAAGTACTATATGACATCTGTTGTGACCCCTGCAAGAATGGAATCAAACTTTGTTTTGTTTTGTTTTGTTTTTTGAGACAGGGTTTCTCTGTGTAGCTTTGCGCCTTTCCTGGAACTCACTCTGTAGACCAGGCTGGCCTCGAACTCACAGAGATCTGCCTGCCTCTGCCTCCCGAGTGCTGGGATTAAAGGCATGTGCTACCACCACCTGGCGGAATCAAACTTTTATAAAGGACATTTGTGTGTATCAGTAAAAGGGGATGGATCTCCAATGAGTGTTAATGGGTTTTGTAGTTAAAGTAAGTTTACTGATAGAGATATGTATGTTTGCACACATGTTGTAAGTGAGTTCGTAGGCTAAATGCTAAGGAATTTGTTTTATCAATTTGTTTGTCCTTGCTTATACTATTTCTTTCTAGGACATTTTTTGACCAGTATTTTAAATTTTTATCTGTCCATCCATCCGGTAGACAGTGGAAATCAGTGATAAACATGGACAGCCTGTGAGTTAAAATGGCCCAGTTTAGGATTTTTCAAGTTTACAGTGGAATGAAAATATATCAGTTCAGTAGGGCCATGCTCTGGTCTTTTCCTGGACTAGCCATTTGTGGTATGAAGCTGTCTTGCCATATAGACAGCAGTAAGCCATAACTCTACTCTGCCTGTGAGCCCTAGGGTGAGTAACTGATGTTTTCAACTGAAGATGGATCCATTTGGATAAAATGCAGTGATAAGTTGAGGATTTCACCAGGAGAGAGTGTGTGCAGTATTGTGGTTGATGAGGTCTATAAATTTAAATAGTGGTCAGAGAAATCCACTGAGCAGTGAAATGGGTAAGGGACACGGCATGAGAGCCTTGGCACAGGAGACAGTGGAGCTAGTGTGCAGTGGGGCAGGTGTGAAGTACGTGATGGCCGAGGGATAAGGACAGGTGAGGACTGGTTCCTAAGGGACCTCAGGTATCGTGAAGGAAATGGAAAGCCGTTAGTGGAGGGTCTGAGTAGAGGAGGGAGGCTCCACTGTTGCTTGAGGAGTTCTTGGGTTGCTGTGCTGAGAATGATTGGAAGGAGGTCAAAGCAGCCCCAGGGACATGAGAGGAACAGCTACACAGTGTTCTGAGGGAGAGGGCCGCTGCATAGGGTGGCCATGGTAAGGAGTCAGTAATAAGTGCCACACCCTTGGTGTTTCCCTCCAGATTAGACCCGGGGTATAAGAGAAAGCAGCTAGAAGTGTGACTGCAGGGTGTCACCTGAACAGTGGAAGAATGGAGTAGTATGACTTACTGAACCCAAACAGCAGGAAGAGTGGCGTTACCATTTCCTGAAGATGGGGTGACTGTGAAAGGCCAAGAACTGAGTTTGGGTTGTGCTGAGTTTCTGCTGAAATGGAGCTGTTCAGTCAGCATTTCGTATGCAAGCCTGGGATTGACAGAACTCTGGCTGGGGTATAAAGCCAGTGAACAAGGGTCATTGAGAGAGAAAGGAGCCAGACTGAAGTCCAGGAGATGAAAGATCCGAGAAAGCAGCAGCCGGGGAACTAAGGGGAACCCAGCCGGCAAGAGGAGAGGTGGTTTTCTAAAGGGGAGAGTCCTAGGCTGTGACAAGTGTGTGGTAGGTCAAGGGTGTCATTGGATCTGTATGACTGTCCTTCGCGGTCATGACAGTGGCTAGTGCAAGGTTAGGACTGGAGCTGGTTCAGTTCAAAACAGGAAGAAACTCATTTTCCAAGAAACTTTGTAATCAAGAGAGGTGGAGCCATGGAGTTGGGAAAAGTGGGAATTTGAGATGAGGAAGATGGAGAAAGTTGAAAGTACTTGTGAAGGTGATTGCAGTGGTCAGGGTCCACCTGTGTAGTCCCCTGTTCGGAGTACAGCTCGTCTTTGCATGTTTGGAGGCCATTCCTGCTACTGTGTGTGTATTTTGCATATTATTTTTGTGTGACTAATCTTTTCCTTACGGGTATTTAAGGATTTTTTCTGTGTCATTAAGAAATTGGCTTTCTCTCATGTTTACAGATACTGTTCAGGTTTGTGTCCTGCTGGAAGCAGCCTTGTGTGCTCTGAAGCAGTAAGGCTCTGCCTTACTTTTTTCTAGGGTTCACCCAGGTAAACTCTTGATTTGTGTGGATTTCACTGTGGTGGAAATAGTGAGCTACAAGTTTCTGGGTTTACTTTTCCCATATGATTTTAATTGAAAACTTCTTCCCTATACTGATTTAGACTGGTGTTTGTGTGGGGATCTGTGTGTGGACTGTGGTCAAGCCCATGACTGCCTATGCCTGTGAAAGTACAAACCCACATTTGCTGTTAGTGACAAGTCCGTGTCCACCCACAACTCTCATTGCTGTGACTTTTTCTAATTTTCCTGAATATTTTTATTTTCTCAGATAATACTAACAGTATTCCTTGAGACTATGTGTAAAGTATTCTACTAAGTGTTTTGCATATATAATAGTTTCCATCACCATGGTAACCATGCTAGAGACATCTCCCCATCTTACAGTGGAGGGAGCTGGGGTGTGCAAAGGATAGGACACATTCCAAGGTGACGTGGGTGGTAAGTGGCAAAGCTGTGGTTTGAACCAGGCAGCCTGACCAGAGACTAAGCTTCTCCCTTTAGATGTACTCTGGAGTCCTTGGGTCTAAATCACTTACATTTGTGATCCACATGCCGGGCTTAGTATTTTCATAAGAATTGTACTGTTATAGAATATTTTAGGTAGAACTGGTGTATTTATAATATAAAATCGTTCTTATCCAATAAGATGGACCTTTTTGTTTATTCGTTTTGGCCTCTGGTAAAATGTTAAAGGTCTTCATGTAAGACCTTCCTGTCCTTAAGCTTTTCCTTTATACACTGTCTTTTGTGTAGTTCATATTAGTGGAATTTTTCCTTCCGTTGTATTTTCAGCTGGTTGTTGTTGACATATTGGAAGGTTATTAATTTTTCCAATTTAAGTCACAAGTGTTTACCAGTTTTCTTAATGCTAATATTTAGTCCTATTCTTCTGAATTTTCTAGAAATATTATATTACTTACAAATAATAAATTTCACTTTCTCATTTTAGTATAATTTCTCATTCTTTTTAAAAATGAACTATTTTAGAACATCGTTAATAATGACAAGCATTTTTATCTTATAAATATCTCTAGTACATAAATATATATCATGATGCTAGCTTGGTTTATTTATTACTGGGTTTTGTGTGAAAGTGTGTCTTTGTGTGTGTGTACAGCTATGGTGTGTGCATGCATGTGTGTGCAGCTGCAAGAGCCTTACATATACACAGGCCACAGGAGGACATCAGTGCCCTGCTCTGTCACTGTCCTTATTCCCATGAGTCAGTGTCTCTCAGTGGACCTAGAGCTAAGCTGGTAGCCTGTCAACCCCCTCCTCTGCCCTCACTCTATCTCCACAGTGCAGGCATCACAGGCAATCCCAGTCAGGCCCAGCATTTACTTAGGAGGCCTGAGTTTGGAGCCTGGAGCCTGTTTGCTTAGCGAGCACCTATGCAGCGTCTCTCCGGTGCCAGAGCTGTTCCCGATACAGATATCCGCAAGGAATGATAAATTCTTTTTCCAAATGCCTTCCAGACTTCATAGACGTCACTCTTTCTATTTCTATGTTAATAACGTTTCATCTGTTTCCTGGTGTTGGGCAGTGTTGGCTGTATTCTTTTAATAAATTAGTGACTTTTTAGTTTTCGTCAGTTGTGACTAGTAATGTGCTCCTTGGTTGAAGTAGATATGCCTGAATGTCATTTTCAGAGCTTAGATGACAGACAGTTTCGCTGCCTCAGGGAACAGCTGGGGTGCTCTTCTAGGTGCTCTTTTTTTTTTTCCAAGACAGGGTTTCTCTGTGTAGTTTTGGTGCCTGTCCTGGATCTCACTCTGTAGACCAGGCTGGCCTCGAACTCTCAGATATCCACCTGTCTGTGCCTCTCTAGTGCTGGGATTAAAGGTGTGTGCCACCGCCGCTCAGCTGTGTGCTCTTAAGAAGCATCAGAACTATCAGGCCTTGGAAGGAAGTCTCCAGGGAAGGCTCTGGCAATTTGGGGACAGTTAGCTTCTGGGCAACTTCCCAGTTTTATTCTGAAGTGTCAAAACTATAATCATCTATATTTTCCTAGAAAGAATTTCCATCTAAGTTATCAAATTTACTTGCTTAGACTTATGAAATATTTATTTATAAAACACTTTTTAGTCCGGGCGTTGGTGGCGCACACCTTTAATCCCAGCACTCGGGAGACAGAGCCAGGCGGATCTCTGTGAGTTCGAGGCCAGCCTGGGCTACCAAGTGAGCTCCAGGAAAGGCGCAAAGCTACACAGAGAAACCCTGTCTCAAAAAACCAAATAAAAAAGAAAAAAGAAAAAAAACACTTTTTAAAATTCCTTTATAATTACAGTTACTTTAATTTCACTTGCTTCTTTTATTCACATGTGTGTGCATGCGTGCGTGGGGGGGGGTTGCTGGGGATCAAACCCATGACACACACACGCTTCTACTGAATTGTATCTCCAGCCCACTGCATTTAGATATTGAATGTTTGTGTTTCTTAGTTTTTCTGCACAGTCAACTAGGTTGGTAGATCATTTATAGCATTTGATCCTTACAGACAGAATTTTGTATTGATTCATCAGAACATGGCCTGTATAGTTTTGATTCAATAAGTCTGTGTTTTATTTTCACTTCTGTTTCATACTTTTCCTGGGTTTGTCATACTAATATTCTATAAGTCACAGGTCATGTAAGTTAAAATCATTCTCTCTATAAAGACACAGTCTGGCTGTGAAGAGAGTATTAGTTATTGATAAATTGGTATGAATTATTTTAGCACAAATTCTTTGTGACATGCAGTCCCTGTTTCTGGAACTGAATTAGTTCAATGTATTGAGTCTTGGCTCTCACTGTGTTATCTCCCTGCTTGTGAGCTGAGTCTGTTCCAGCTGAAATTAGCTCTTGTGTGAATAAGAGGTTTAAGAAGGTGTCAGAGCCCAGGTAGGGCATTTGTGGAGGATGAGAAAGGGCCAGAAGGACTGAGAGAGTACTGAAGACCAATCTCATGAGTTTCCACTATTTTTTATGTAATGAGAGACAAGGAAAAAATAAAAACTAGGATTCTGCAAGTGATGACAGGTCTCAGCCTTTGCCTATCAGCTTTCATTCTATTCATAGCTTGGGTATGAAGGCAGTGAAAACCACCAGGCCTCTACAAGGAGACTTCACAGCCATCGCCTTCCACTGGAATATATCAACATTTTATGATTACTGTTCAATCAAATAGGTAGCCTTGATTAAGAAGCATATCTACAGAGTGATTAAAATCATATTGGTGAAACCACCACTGTCATTCAACCTAACGTGTGCTTGAAACCTAGTTCAAAGCCCATTTTTGTTTTTCTTTTAAGTGTGAATAATATATACCTTGTAAATTATTATGTTACCTATGTCTTCAATTAAATTAAGTATGTATACTATTATATCATTATATAGTGAAATGCATGTAGATAATAATGTTATCTGTCATGGAGGTAAAAAGCCAGGTCAAGTTATATTTTCAGTGTGCACCAAGTATAGTGTGCCTGGAATACTGCCATGTACAGAACATTTCTCTGACTGTGGGTCATCAGATGGTCTCTCCTTTTCCTTCTGTGCTTTTCCTTTACTATGTCTGGTTGACAGAAGGACTCCCTAACCCCCCATTTTCTGGAACCATCAATAACATTTACTTACACTGTCTAGTTTCTTCAGTGAGGAAAGTGTGGCCCCACGTTCAGCCCTACAAATGAGTCGGTTCCTGTTGTACAGGAGGCAGCACCCTAGGTACTATTTGTACAACATCACACACATGGACACACGCACTCCATGTAAATGTATGTCATGTGTGTATCAGTGTTACTATCACTCCTGCTACTAGAAGTTCTCAGTACATTTCTCTTCATAGTACACAAACGACAGTTTGTGTCGTTCTCAGCATCATTCTAGGACATGTAAAGTATTCTCAATAAAAACTGAACCCAGTGGCTCTGGACACTTGAAAGCTTTTCCAAGGCTCTCACCCCGTGGCTGTACACTAGCCTGGTGAGTACAGAGCTGCTCTGTTAGATGCAGTCTTGGTTTGTAAGGTTCACTGGTAAGACTTTCCAAGGAAAGGCTCTATCTTTCTGCTGTGCAGATGAGTATTTTACGGGGATAGATGGGAATGGATAAGATGTAGTTAAATTAATGTTCTCACATAATGAAAAACCTCTGGAAAGAAAAGCCTTTGCATACCAAAGCATATGTTGAAACGTGACCTTAGCTTGTCTCATGTATCATCTGACAAGAACTAAAGATTCCAAAGGTAATCTTTCTTCTCTAGCCTCCTCCAGGTGGGCTGAGTGCTGCGCAGTCCACAGTGAGTCACTGTGGTCAGAGTCTTTCTTTACAAAGCACTGAGGTGACCGTGCAGTGGCTGAGGTTGAGGGCGCTGTGCTCCATTTGGAAACCATATGCATGGAATCTGTTGGATACTTTTATTATCATCATATATTACTATATCACTTAAGGAAAGGGGATTCATAGAGAATTTCAATTGATGTAGTTAATACAGTGCAATGTGCAAGAAGCTAAGTAATTTAGGACATATTTGAAAGATTTATTGGCTGTAATGATGATATTACCCAGTAGTATACTGTTATATCAGTATAAAATCCAATGGTTAAAATTATTTTGTCATTTGAAAATATTTTCAGCAGAAAGTTGTTCAATGTATAACTGAGAATTCCTGGGACAGAGAAACAGCAAATGTATATAACAGTGTCCATCACTAATGCAACAGTCTCTATGGGGAAGTACCACACACAGTACAGTCTAAGATGTTTGAGTCCAACTCTACAACCTTGTGCAAATTTCTCGTCTATTCTACATGTGTAGACTAAAGAGAGATGCAATAGTGTCTTCTTGGGGTTGCACTAAAGATTCCAGAGGAGGGGAACGTAGAAGCAGCCACAGCAAACACAAGAGCCTTAAATAATACCACAAGAGCTCACTCTAAGTCAGTAGTCATAACCACATGTGGTGATAGTAAAAATGCATTCAACACTTGCCGTGTCTTACTGAAAGCCATGTTATATATTATAAGTCACATTGAAAGGTTTTTTATTATTTTATGTGTATGAGTGTTTTTGCCTGCATGTATGTCTGTGCACTACATGTGTGCAGTGCCCAAGGAGTCCCAAAGAGGGCTTTAAATTCCCAGGACCTAGAGTTACAGACAGTGTTGAACCACCATGTGCGTGCTGGGAATTTAACCCAGGTCCTCTGGAAAAACAGCCAGTGCTTTTAACGACTGAACCATCTCTCCAGTTCCATGTTTAAAGATTTTAAAAACTATCTTTTCTTTTATCCTTGCTTTCTTAATATCCATTGTTTTAACTAAATTTGGAGTCAGGATGATCACCTGTAACTGAGAATATACCTCTTTTTATGGTGATTAAGGGAACCAATATATGCTTGGAGGAGAGGAAGTAACTCTACTGCCCTGTAGCACAGTAAGCCAGCTCTGCTCTATAACAGTATACTTCAGAATGACTTAGAGAAGAGTTTAAGGTTCGAGACACATGGAGATGATAGCATGTGAGGATATGGACATACTAATAGCCCTGACTTGATCATATATATATATATATATATATATATATGGTATATTTATATTGAATTACTATATCCTATATACCAAGGCTTTGTAAATGTTTCCATTCATGACCCTTTTTACCCAGGATATTTTTACGTGAGCCTGGTATATAACTATAGAAAATAGGTATGTTGGTTACTTTTCTGTTTCTGTGGTGAAACACCATGACCAAAGGCAACTTATAAAAGGAAGACTTTATTTGGAGTTACAGTTCCAGAGAGATAAGAGACCGTAATGGTGAGGAGGCATGGCAGCATGTGTCTGGAGCAGGAAGCTAAAAGCTCACATCTGTTATTACAAGCACGAAGCAGAAAGAGCAAACAGGAAGTGGCATGAAGCTTTAAACTCTCAAAACCAATGTACCCAACAATACTTCCTCCAGCAAGGCTGCACCTCCCTGTAAGCTTTCCAAGCAGCACCACCAACTGGGGACCAAATGTTCAGTGCCTGAGCCTGTGGAGGACATCTTGTTCAAACTACCACATTAGGTATACAAATCAAGGATTTGCTGAAAACAAATCATAAAGGATGCATTTTAAAACAATTTGCCATACATATGATCTTCTTACTTATTAAAGACAAAAGAAACTTGCTAATGAGCTTGAGATTCTTGTTTCTTTTCACATGAAAATTAAATCTCAGCTATGAATTTCGTACTGCAGGATGTATAGATAGCATCTTCACTGCTTTTCAGGGTTCATCATTATTCTGATTTTTATAATTGTTGATTCTGTGAATACTACTTCACATAAATATATAATACCAAATGGCAGAAGTACATTAATGGCCCTTCAGAAACTTGAATATTCTGTCCTAATCTCAGGCCAAAAACCATTTACCAAATGAACTCAAATCAGCAACTCTAATGGCAGTTTTAAAAATCAAATAATATAGCACAATCCAGACATATACTAAATTGATACTTACATGCTGAGGAATACTGGAATTACGTTTCTGTACAATCAAGAAACTTTGTAGATACAGTTTAAACATTATGGTGTGGTTTAAATGTGCATTAGTGAAATGAGGTGTTTCAGGGGCAGTATGTGCCATGTTGTATGTCTGGGACCAGTGCTACACTGAGGGTTGTGATACAGCATGGGCGAGCACTTCCCAGGGCACCTCGATTCATTCTGCATTTAATTGTAAAATAAGTTTTTGGTTGTTCTGGGTTCAGAATCCTTTCTTGTTGTCAAATATTTTAAGACCTCCCCATGCACATTTAACACACAGTTTATGAAATGAGGCTATAAGTGACTGTGTTATGTTATAAAAGTATGAAAGAATACCCCCTTTCACCAACTGTATGTTACTTATTTTAATCAAAGATTAAAGGAGTTACAACGGGCTAAAGACTAAGATGCCGGGCTCTCGCATTTGTCTCCAGACTGACCAGGGCCTGCCTTATTCTGTGTGCTTTAGGAAAAGCCTCTGTAGAAGTCCACAAGCTTTATGGGCAGTGGTGGCGCACCCAACACGCAGGAGGCAGAGACCGACAGATCTCTGTGAGTTGGAGGCCAGCCTGGTCTACAGAGAGAGCAAGCTCCAGGACAGCCAGGGCTACACAGAAAAACCCTATCTCAAGCTTTAAAAGGACAGATCCAGAAAACGGAGAATCTTGACTGTTGTCTAAATAGTGATCAGGATGATTGATTTCTTTTGCCTGAGTGATTGAGACAAAAGATAGAAAAGGAAGAGAAAAAAAAACCTTGGAGAACAGTTGCTGTTCTTTTCTCTGCCTTAAGCAATAAAGTTTGGAAGTTTGGTTGTTTACCCCATTTCATGTCACATGTCAAAGTGTGCTCTACAGTCTTACATGTATGTTGTTCCTGTGTTTTGGCTATTCAGCTTATCTTTCATATCACAGTGGCAGATCATGCTGGGGAACAGGAAAGTCCTAGAAAATGATAAGTGGCCTTTGGAATACCCTGAAGTCTAGGTTAAAAGGGAGTCTGAAAATACAAGGTATGCAAACAAATACTTAAAATATGATGCACTTAGGCCCTAAAACCAAATTCAGAGGATGCTTCTAAGTCTAAAATACCCCAGCTATACATTAAATATAAAATCTAGAGTTGTCCCAACCACCTACAACTAACAAAATTAGTTATGATAATGCTGAAGTGTAGTATTACTTCATTAAAAGGTAAGGCCATATGAACCAGTGGGCAATTTGGAATCCCCAAAATGTACCAGCATTTCCCTTCAACAAGCAGCAGGAAACTCGGTTGTCCATGTGTATACTCTCACTGTGCACAAGCAGAGTGAGAACTCTGCAGTCAGCCCAGCTTTCCAGAGTAGCCAGGGATTGTTGGAATTGAGAACTGGCTCAGTCTTAGTCAAAGCTAGCTGGTTTACCTAGCTATCAGATGCCTTTAACAAATGATTCAGGTTACTGATAACCTTGGAAGTCCAAATGAAAGTTAATAGAATGATTTATCATTTTCAGAGTCCCCATTCTCTGTGTGCACATGCCAGTTTTGAGAATCTCCCTCCCTCCCCACACTCTTCACTCTGCTTGTCTAGAGTTTTATGTAGTATATAGTTGCTTCCCAACTATGTGCTTTGGCTTGTCACAAAGAACCCGCCCATGCTTCTATCTTTACTAAAGTAAAGGGAACATTTCCTTGTTGATATATTGAACAGACTTTCTCAGGTAATATCTCAGGAAAGGTTAAAAAGTCACTTTGAAGAGTGGTAATTGAACACTATCTCACAAGCAAATCCTCACCCCTCATCCCCAGTCCAACCATCTACCCCACAAACTGTCTGATAAATCTGTTTGAGAGAAGGTATTGTACTGCCCACTCTTGTGTCACTTCGGCCAAATTCCTGACAAACACCATAAAGGAGGAAAAACGTCTGACTCAATATTTCAGAACATTCAGTCACTGGTTGGCTTCGTGCGCCTAAGCAAACCTAGCAGCAGGAGCATGCTGCAGAGTGGTCTACACTTCATGGCATACAGGAAGCCAAGAGCACAACAAGGAGGCATCAGGAATGACCCACACCCTCCACCCATATCCAGAGCCTTCAAAAGGTGCCACCAGTGTTCAGCTTATCCATACATGAGCCTTTGGGGGACAATTCATAGCCAAACCAATCAGCATAGAAAAGTTATTTTGATGTTCATGCTTACCACCAGAAAGAAAGTAAATTTTATTTAAAACTGGGTGGGGTAGGTGAGAATGTATGTGCACAATGGAATGCTGTCTGGTAACCCCAGGGAAAAATTGAGTTTCAGAATATTGACAGGGAAAGTTCTACATGACACACTGTACGGTGGCTACACAGTAGAATAGGATGCTGCTGTTGCTTTTGTGGTAGATGTCAGGCACAAGCAATGTGGGGTTTATTATATTGATTAGGATAAGGAATGTGATAATGTTCAGTATCATGTCTGCCCAGTGCATTGAAGCAACACACTTGGCTGTTTTTCCTTTATAGTGTAAGTTGAGAGGAAATGGTTACTTTCGCTTACTTCAAGAGTTTCATTCTGATTTTTTTATGATGACATGCATTTTATAATGAGAGAAACCGTTTTCTCTTAGAAACCCTAGATAAATGTATTCATGTTAAAACACCAAACAGTGTTTTCTTTGGACCCAAACGTGACCAGTTCCTGCTTCAAGTGCAGTGGCACACCAGGTGCTTTATGAACAGACTGAGTCTCCCTACAACTCCCAAAGCAGTCCTGGGGTTGGGTCATTGCTTGCCCCGTTACATCCTTACCTACACTATCAATTACACTTCTTCATGCTGTTAGTGGTGTGCATATATCTGGGTGGTTGGGTATGGGTGTGTGGGGGCACACACCCACAGTGTGTGCATGCGCTTTTTAGGGAGAGGGTTATGGATGCCTGTCATCTAAGCATTTGGGGGGTTCCTTTCTCTCAAGAACAGCTAGCTGACTGCAAGTCAAGGGGAAGAATAATGGGCAGTAACTGTTTATTATCTAGACAGAACTGAACGTCTTTTCCTCCTTCCCTCTCAAATGTGGCAAATAGTTAGAACTAGGTCTTTCAGTGACTTCTCCCCATTGGACATAACTATGCCACCAGAGTGGTGACTGTGCACTCATTTGTGCTAGATTGTTTAAAGTATTTTATTTTCTATATCTCACAAGTTCTACAAAGTGTGGAAACCATTCAAAACAATTGTTTATCTTTCTAATTCTGACATGAAATTCATTAAAATTAGTTAGAAATTGTATTACATACAAATTTGACTAAATTAGCTGATACTTTACTTTCCAAAGTCACTGTGGGATTAATATGCAGTGCGCGTGGCTGAAGCCGTCCTTTTCGTAGAGGAACTTTGATGAAGGATGTATTTTTATTAGGAAAGGTGGCCCCTGTAAAGATGTGAAGCCTAATTGTATATAGTAGCATTGTACACAATAAGGTCAGTGCTGATGAAGAGTGTGTAACGTGATTTCAGAGGATAACATGGACTCAGACTGTTGAGTTCTGAATCCTGGCTCCGTGACCTGCTGGCTACATGCCAGAAACATTACCTTCTCTCTCCCTGGCTTTCTAATGTGTAGAATAGAGATATAAGCAGTAACTGGGAGAACTCTGTGTCATATGCTTGTTTTAAAATTGTAAGAATTAAATGTGGCTAATATTTGCAAAGCATTTATACATTACGTGAATTTTTAATAAGTGTAGATACTATTATTTGTCACTGTGACCATCTAGTGTCTAGATGGGTTATCAAGTGAGTTGCTTATTAATTATGGTTTTGGAAATGTTACTGAATTTCAATCTATTTTTAAGTTAATTTGTATTTTTGTGAGGGGGTAAAAATAGATTTCTACACCAATTTTGATCACTTGTTCCTTTATATTACAGTTACAAATTATAATACTGTGGTAGAAGCAAATTCGGATTCTGACGATGAAGACAAACTCCATATTGTGGAGGAGGAAAGCATCACAGATGCGGCTGACTGTGAAGGTGGCGTGCCAGAGGACGAGCTGCCAGCGGACCAGACAGTGTTACCAGGAGGCAGCGACAGGGATGGCGGTGCCGAGAGCTGCTGGCAGGATGACGGTGAGTGGAGTGCCTTACAAAATCTCTTCTCTCTGCTCTCTTAAAATGTATTAAATGAACAGATCAGTTGGGTAAATGTTTTAAATAAACAATAAAACTATTTGTTTAACCAAGGTTAGATGTCCTACTTATTTTTTAAAAGTAGATTTTGAATCAGAATTATGTTGTTTTGATTGTTTGAACAATACCTAAAATATATGGAATTTAATAGACTTTTTAACCAGGGCTAAGCTTTCAACATATTGCTGAAATACTTATAGCTACCTTTAATTTCATATTGGGATACCCAAATTAATAATAAATGATATATTAATATAATAAAATAATTCAGTATGCAAAAATCTCAAGCAAAGATATGTTGTGAGGGGGTGTTTTTAGTAAAATGATGAACAGAAAACAAATCCCCTACTGTCTGTGCCCTGCCAAAGTTAGCAAATAAAGTTGGCTAGGCTAGGCACTAGAAAATGGAGGACTGTCCTGAGACATGGTTACCATACTCACTCTTGTGCATGGGTTTGAGCCCCAATTCACGTTGGTGAGTGGTATCCTAAAACATCTTAAGCCATATTTGAATTTAAAGTATAGGTATTGCAAACATCCATAGCCATTAAGCATACACCTTCATCCTAGTACCACAGATGTCTCTCAATAATTTAGTAAGTACACAGGAACATGAGAAAGAAAAAGAAGCAAAAGTTAACTCAGACTGTCTTGATTATGAAATGCTCCATCTTGTTTAAAGAAAAAATTAATTTGAAACTAGCTACAGATCTAATAAATGATTAGCTCCAAACCCATGAGCATCAGATAGCCCTGGTTGATCTCAGTGGCCTAAAATAGAAAATAGACATAGACTAGAGTGTGAAAGAGGGATTTGTGGGTAGAGGAGTTGGCAGGAGTGTTAAAAGAGTGGGGAGGAGTGGTGTGTATGTATCACATATGTGTGCAGAATTATCTAAAAACACATTTAGTAAATGAAGCATGTTAAAAATAATTTCCAAACATTAAAAGAATTAAGTAGTAAGAACCCAAAATGAATTTAATAGTGAGTCAAGGGAGTCAAAGAGAGAATAAATAAGGTAGAGAAAACTACACACAAAGTGAAATTCAAGTAGACACATGTAAAACAGGTTAGCAGACGTCAAAGTCTAAGGCATGTGTGAACTACAGATGAGCAGGGGATAAGCAGCAATAGTGTCTGAAGTGGTAAAAGCTAAGAACTTTTCAGAATTGATACAGACAGGACGTCTGTGTACAGAAGCACACACAGCTCAGCCATCAGGTGCAACTCCAGCAGGGGAGGGGAAAGAATGCCTGGTGCCTGCTGCAGAGAGCTAAGTGAGCAGCGCACTATTCCAGGGGACCTGGTGTCCAAACAGAAAGCCAAACAGAGAGGATATTCAAAGCACCAAAAGAAAAATGACTCACTACAAATAAGGGAAACTTCACACGGCTGTAAAAATTCTAAGCAGAAACTTTTTTTAAAGGCAAAGATAAAGTGGGATAATATATTCCACAGGTGCCGAAAGAGAAACCTGCAAACCAAGATATTATTCCCAGCAAAGCTATCCTTTAGAAACAAGATAAAAATTTCCTCAAACACACACTGTAAGAAATACGATACTCAAATAGAAAAAAAAAACTTACAGAAGATACATGAAACAAAAAATCAAAGGTGTGTGAGTGGGTTGAACTCTAATCAGAAGTTACAGGGTAACTATACTGATTTTTTTATTCCAACTACAAACAATTCACTTTAGCTTTGAAGACACAGACTCCAAGAGACAGGATGAAAAAATACTCCATAAGAATGGTGATCAGACAGAATAATAGAATGTAAATTAAACACTGGTACCACAGACAAAGAAAGTCATCACTTACTGATAGAGTACATTTACAAAAATGTTAGCAGGGTCAGCAAGATGGCCTGCCTGACTATAAGTTCAGTCCACAGGACCCACCCACATGGTGGAAAAAGAGACCAACTACAGAAGGCGTCTTCTGACTTCCACACAAACTGGGCACATGTGCAAGCAAGTGCACACTCACTAAAAGAAGTATTCACAACTTTTTGAAAATAAGTTAACACGCGTCTAAAGTTAATAATAGAAGTGAAGGAAGAAACAGCAATGTTATAACCACAGAGGCCTTGAACCCTCCATGCTCTACAGTGGCTGCATCGTTTAGGTAGAAAATCAGCCAGCTGGAGGACCCCCCAACTGGATCAGGCCCTCTGAATGGGTGAGACAGTTGATTGGCTTGATCTGTTTGGGAGGCATCCAGGCAGTGGGACCGGGTCCTGTGCTCAGTGCATGAGTTGGCTGTTTGAAACCTGGGGCTTATGCAGGGACGCTTGAGAGCCTGGGAGGAGGGGACTAGACCTGCCTGAACTGAATCTACCAGGTTGATCTCAATCCTCAGGGGAGTCTTTGCCCTGGAGGAGATGGGAATGGGGGGCAGGCTGGGGGGAAGGTGGGGGGGAGGGGAGCGGCAGGAGGGGGGAGAACAAGGGAATCCATGGCTGGTATGTAAAATTAAATTATAAAATAAAAAAATAAAAAAATCTCAGATATGACATCTGCAACAGAACAAAGAAAGTACTCCAACCAAGTCCAGTTTGGTGGACCAGTGAGTTTCCTGGGATTACTTGTAGGAACATAGTTATCTCAGGGGTAACTGTGTAACTAAAGGGTCCTCTTTAGTATGACACACCCTTTTGTGAGTTATGCGTATTGCTTCCCTGTAACTCTTTGCTCAACATATGAGTAACTTACACTGGAAAGACCTTCTCTCCACAATTTGCTCACTGATTTTTATAAGCAATAATGAGGATGAGAATCATGAGATATATAAGTTGTGTGAGCTTCCTGATCCCTTTAAGTTTCCTTAGCTTCCCAAGTGCTGTGAGTCTTCCTTCACTCTCCAAGAAGAAACGTTTCTAGGTAAAGGTCAGACCTACACAGCATTCACCCCTCCCTCCAGATCTTGTATGCTTTTGATTCAGTCATGACATTTTCTGAATTTTGGAGAGAATTGTGTTGATGCCAATTAATTTTTTTAATATGGCTGAAATTTAAGTCACTATGTTGTAAGAAAGTCACTGATTCCTGCTGTGAATATCGCTCTGTATAAATAAAATGCTGATTGGCCAATAGCCAGGCAGGAAGTATAGGTAGGACAAGCAGAGAAGAGAATTCTGAGAACAGGAAGGGTGAGTCAGGAGATGCTGCCAGCCACCACCATGGGTACCAACATGTAAGATACTGGTAAGCCATGTGGCAAGGTATAGATTTATAGAAATGGGTTAATTTCAGATGTAAGAACTAGATAGTTGGAAGCCTGAGCCATTAGGCCAAACAGTTTAAATAATATAAAAAAAAGAAAGAAAGAAAAAGAAAATCAGCCAGCTGTATAAACTACCCTATCTAGCAATATACCAGCCTTCCACAGAAACTCAGGATGACGCCTAAAATTAAATATCAGAAACCCACCTTCCTTCACAGGTGGAAGGTGAGGAGACTGTTGTGTGGCCTGGGACATTATGATATAACAAAAGTCAAACTTTAAACCAAGAGCATTGTGCTGAGTGGAAGAAGCCCGTTACCAGGGTTACATTCTATAATGCTGCATTTGACATTTCTAATAGAGAAACCATTTAATAAATAACAAGTCCTTGGTTGTTAGGACCTGGGAGAGAGTCTGATAATAGTTGACTAGTCCTGGAACTTAGGGTAATGATAGAACTGTTCTGTATCCTGATTGCAAAAGTCTTTATATGAGCCTATGCGTGGTTTAAAATGTATATACCTGAACACCAAAAGAAATAACAGTAAGGTATTCTATGTATTAGTGTGTGTTATCGGTAAGTTCTATTAAACATCCAAGGATATAAACATTATAGTCTCAGGCCTAAGTTCTTCAGAATCTAATATGAGAAAGATGATCGCCCACCTCTTTAAAGGGACTGTCATACCTAGAACCAAATAAAAGAAAATAGTCCGAACACAGATACCAAAATCCCAGACTAAATATTAGCTATGCAATATATGTACATAAAAAAACTTGAATAATTTTACAGATGTTCAAAATGAGAAAAATATGTGCATGTACATATGTGAATGCCATATCAGGATAACCTGTGAAGGAGTTTTTAATTGTCACTGTAACAGACTTCAGAATAATCAGATACTATCTCAACAAAGAAAAATGGTTAGTAAAATTTAGTGGCTATCATCAAAGCAAACAGCCTGGGAATAGTGAGCACTTCCTTGTCTAACAAGCGCACATCTTTGTGACCAGAAACAAACTGAGGACATCCATTGTTGTTACTGGGTCAACCTTTTGGTGAGGTGTTCTCCACTGTAGAAGACTAGAAAGTCAGTCGGTAGAGGTAGGGATTTGAATGGGAAAAGCTATCATTTACAAATGATACAGTTACACGTTTAGTAATGAATCTACAGATAAGTAGATATTACAGTGAGGAAAGTAATTTGCCAAGTTTTTTTAATACAAAATAATAAACTGCTGGGGATATAATAGCTCAGTGGTAGAGGATTTGTCTAGAGTATGTGAGGCCCTGAGTTCAATCCCCAGTACTATAAAACAAACAAAGTAATAAACTGAATTTAATCTCCATACATGAGTAAGAGCTATAAAGTAAAATTAGGTGTGTATGACCACAAGAGAAGATGATACGGTTTTAGTGGTGGGTATTAGAGGACACCACATGAGTGAAGAGCATTGCGTTCATGGAACAGATAGGTTTAACTCACCTCTAGACTTGCTTTCCATTTTACTGATGCTCCAGGGCTCCTTCTCATGTGCCACCTTCCTGAAGTTGCTGTGTCCCTTCATCTTCTCTGCTGCAGAACAGGGTCCCGTGACTGACGGTGTTGAGTAGAACTGGTCAGGTACCTTGTAGAGCACCCTCAGTTTGAGGTTGTCTGATTTTTCTTGTAATTGGACAGGGGTGTGGAGTTTGGGAAATAACACAGTAGTGAAGTATCCTTCTTTGACTTCATATCAGCCATACACAATAGCTACAGGGCATTACTGTAATCTTCCAGCTGTTGTGATAGAAACAGCCAGAGGCTAAGAAGCAGAAAGAGATTAAAGGCAATGAAGCCAGAGTGGTAATGAAATTCCATAACATCTAAAGATCTTGAAAGTATTAGGAGCACTTTGGTTTTCACTTGCAGAGGGAGGTGCGAGGAGAATACAGATAGAGTAGTGGCGTGGCGTGCTGTAGATGCTGTGTCTCCAACCTGACAACAGGAAGGCAGGCAGCAGCGTAAATGCAGATGGAGAGCCACAGCTTGTGTCAGGATGATGGCTGCAGAGAAGGCAAAAAGGTATAGAATTGTGTTTTCAGAGGAAGTTTTACAAGATGTGATCTGGAGTAAGAGAAGAAAGCTTAAGATGATCCCATCTCCATTATTTGTTGAAATTTGAAGGAAACCGAAGGATGAGATGTTCATTACTCTCAATCTTATTGGAATCAAAGTTCTATAGTTTCATTTTCGTGTGTGTGTTCATGCATGGGTGCACAAGTATGTGCAGGTGCTCACTCACACAGGTGTGTACCATGTATGTGGAAGACAGAAGTGGGTATCTGGTATCTTTATTGCTTTCCACCTTTTCTTTTGAGACGGTCTCACTTGCTGGAGCTCACTGGTGGGTTGGGCTGGATGACCAGTGAGCTAGGGATCTGGTGGGCTGGGCTGGCTGAACAGTCAATGAGCTAGGAATCTGATGGGTTGAGCTGGCTGACCAGTGAGCTGGGGATTTGGTGGGCTGGGCTGGCTGACCAGTGAGCTGGGGATCTGGTGGGCTGGGCTGGCTGACCAGTGAGCTAGGGATCCTTGTGTCTTTGCTTCTCCTAACCCATCAGTGCTAGGATTACAGATCTGCCACTGCATCCAGCTTTTACATGGGTGCTGAGTGTCTGAATTCAGGTCTTGCTCACACGGTGTTTACCCTTGGAACCGTCTTAACTATCCTTGTGTTTTGTTTTTTCCTGATTCCATCATTCATCATGACTTCTGAAATATTTGCTGAATGGAACCAAGGACAGAGCTGGAGCATGGCTCAAGCTTTCCTCTATAAACTGCTTTTTGTCAAGTTCCTTCAAGTCAGAGTTGCCTAGGTGGTGGTGTTTTATTTAGCAGAGCTGGGGATCATGAATTTGAGGCAAGTGTCCTGCCACTGAGCTACCATTCCAGTCCTGACATCACTCTTCAATACATTCATTCAACTAGTTTGTAATCCATCTGTCTCTTCAAAAATAATATAATAGAAAATCATGTTAAATACCCAGTTATACTAGAGCTACATGTTTTTCTACCCATACTGTAATAAAGTTACAAAAAATGGGTATGAGACCAGTTTATAATTATTTTTCTGTTAGTAAAGTGATCTGGCTGCTGGTGATTATTTTGGGGGGGGGTTGTTTTTGTTTTGTTTTATTAATTTTAATTTGGTATGTTTTTTCTTTGTTTAATTGCTTGTATTAGTTATCAACTTATCCCATAAACATTTTCTGGTTGGAAATTAACTGTTTTTATCTGAAGTTTACAGCAGGAAGTCAGAAGTAGAAATACACTGTAGATGAAAGGTTTCCTCTGTCCTACCCGGTCCACAGCCACTCAGACCCAAGTAAACACATAGAGGCTTATATTAATTAAAACTGCTCAGCCATTAGCTCAGGCTTACTACTGACTAAGCTCTTGCACTTAAACTCAGCCCATTTCTGTTAATCTATATGTCACCACATGTTCTATGGCTTTACCTGTGTGCCATTACATGCTGCTCCATGGACGGTGGGCTGGCATCTCCTGACAGCCTTCCTCTTCCCAGAATTCTCCTTGTCTGCTTATCCTGCCCAATCAGCATTTTATTTATCAACCAATCAGAGAAATACATACTCACAGCATACAGAACATTCTACAGCAATACACAATGGAAGGCATTTGCCCATCTTTTTGTTTTCACTGTTCCTCAAAGATCATTGCCACTCAGAGATCAAAGACACCAGCATCAGAATGACACTGATAGTAGATTTTCTGACCAGGAACTTAAGATAGTATAGTAAAAATGCCTTAACAACTATGAACATGGCTTGAAACCAAGAACAGGAGAGCAAGTGTTTTGTGTCGAGACTTGTGCCCTGGGTTTGGATGTCTTTGGATCTTGAACTTGGTGCTTTCTAAAGAGATCAGACTCATTCCTGCAGCTCCTGGTTGCCTTTGGATTTGAGTGCAAATGCTGGTACCTTACAGTCACCCCTCCCAAACCAGACCTTATTACCACTCTTGTCCCTTATTCTTTTCCCTTTAACCCTTCCCATGTCCTGCCCCCTCTGCCTGCAGAACCTCCTCTTCCTTTTCCATCACCTCCTCTTAAACCTGCACTTCCAAACACAGTGGATGCTGAACCACCTACCAGTATCTGCAGCTGCTTTGTGATTGGATTATTGATTGCTTTTTTCTACTAAAGAACTTCTGAAAGGCAGGGATTGTGATTTACTGAGAGCTGTTATCTGCCCCCTGACGCCCAGTACACACTACATGCTGAAGAGCTGTCTACAATGAGTACCTTACGACATTTTCCTTTTAAATTCTGACATTGATCTCAAGAAAAATGGGCTTTCCCTTCTTTGCTTTTCCTTTCATTTTGAGAACCTCAGTTCTTTGTCATTTTTACCTGACACTGTTGGACAGTACATTGTTTAAATTACTATATTCATCTTTAATTATGTGACATTCTGTCTGACCTGTGTAATACACCTATAAACTCTGAGCTATGTAAAAGCTCCCTCTTCAGTGTTTATCTCTCCTAAAACATGAATAGCGAATACAGCCAATTAAAAATATTGTTTTCTTAGCTCATGAATAAAATATCTAAAAACTAGTAAAGTAAGATAATCATTTAATCCCATATCAACTATTAAAAATCTATAGAAACCTCTGCTTCGGGAAAAATGGAATAGACATGTTTCTTTGTTCCTCCTGCTAAGTACTAGTGTGTGTGTGTGTGTGTGTGTGT
>CABHPH010130344.1:0-18512 GCA_902168325.1 Peromyscus nudipes
TTCCCAGGAAACGCGCGCCCCAAGCCTGGCTGCAAATGCAACCGGAGGGCTGGAGACCCTCGGCAGTGGACGGAACGCGGCGCTGTGCCGGTCCACCGCGATGGGCGAGGAAACGATCATCGTAAAGCAGCGCCTCATGACAACAAAACCCCGGCTTGAAGTATTCCCGTCGCTACTGTCCACGGGATGCCTGCCACATCCCGAGGACAGTAGGCTGTCTAGAGAGTTGGATGTCAAAGGACCCACACGGAAGCATCCCGCCTGATCGCTGCTACTTTTCTTCTGTTCTGTGGCTGGCTGAGTGTGGTACTGGTGCAGTACTCATCCTCGCACGGAGCTTTTAGTTGAAGCCACGGTGTTTTGAATTGTTATTACACTGTGGGCACTGTGCTGGGTGGTCAGAAGTCCTAGAATCTAGCTGGGATGACAGATTATCAGCGGTTACAGTAAAACAGCGTTGTGAGAGGGCCAAGACTGTGCTATAAGACCCAGAAAGGGCTCCTGTTGCCTCCTGAGTTAGGTTTTGTTTCTTGGAGGAGACGGCCGAAGAGGTTGGCCCAGTTTCTGTAAACGCTTTGGCTTTCTTCTTTGGCAGTTCAGGAACAGTGGAGGGAGTGTGTAGACAACGAAAGTGATACTGGCCCATTTCTTCCAACACATAGAGATAGAAGCATAAGGCAAAAACTAATTTAAATCCCCGGGGGGGAGAATATGAGAGAGTTGGAAGAAGATAATGGGGCCCGGATGTGGACATCCTAAGCAAGAAAAAGTTAACCATATAAAAGGCCTGGAGGGTGAGTGTTGGGTTTTTTGTTTTGTTTTGCTTTTCCGTTTTCAACACCAGGAAGTGCACAATACATTTTAAGTAAAATTTCAAATCATTTTTTTTCCAAGGGCTTCTGAATAGTGAGTGTTTTGTTTTGCTAGGCAAACACTTTCCTCTTGAAAATGCTTCCTGCCACTTTCTTTCTATCATATTACTTCATTGGGCAAAGTTGAATGTTTTTTCTCCAACTTCCAAGGTACATACATGTCAATCCAATTTCTCCTGTGTCTCTAAAATTACCAGGAACCATAAGTTAACAATAATTATGCTCTACAAATACTTTAACACTTGTTAATCCTGTGAGAGTGCGAATATGTAAGTTGCCTCTCTTTAAAAATGAGTATGGGCCGGGCGGTGGTGGCACACGCCTTTAATCCCAGCACTCGGGAGGCAGAGGAAGGCGGATCTCTGTGAGTTCGAGGCCAGCCTGGACTACCAAGTGAGCTCCAGGAAAGGTGCAAAGCTACACAGAGAAAACCCTGTCTCGAAAAACCAAAAGAAAAAAGAAAAAAAAAATGAGTGTGTCCGGAGCTGAGGACCAAACCCAAGGCCTTGCGCTTGCTAGGCAAGCGCTCTACTACTGAGCTGAATCCCCAACCCCTTGAGTATGCACTTTAAAACGGTACTGTTAATGATGGTCTGTTCTTTACACCGGTCCAACTCAAGCGATTTTATAATATGGTAAGAGCAAGCATCATTTCCAGAGTTCTTTGTAAGTTAGAGGAAAAAAAACATTTTTATACGTGACCTACTTTTATGCTGAACATTTTCACATGCTTGCCTAATTTTAAAAGCAATTGCATGCTTTTTTTGTCCTCTTAGTAAATATTTAAAATAGTCAAAAGGGAGTCTACATAATTGCACCCTGAATTTCAGCATCTATAATTCCTCCTTCACATCATTTGGCTGGAATTAGCCCATTACAAACAACAGATTATTCAGCCTCAGCCAAAATTGCCACGGAATAATAATAATAATAATCATCATCATCATCATCATCATCATCACCTTCTATACCATAACGCCATAGTAGAAATTTGATCCCTAGGATCTAGATGACTTTTTGGTTGACCTATTTGTTCTTTCATTTAAAGAAGAATTTGCTAACTGCACACTTTGGGCCAGGTACCCAGCTAGACCTTAAGGATGCAGAGGTGAAGAAACAGTTTTGCTCTTGTCTTCGGTCAGTGGGAATAAAATTGTCGATCTGCCATATGCACGCAGATCACTTAGGAGCCAGTAGGTTGATGTGTAAACATGGGAGACAAAGAAAATCAAACAGCTATGGTACTGAAACTGAGGAAGGAGGGATGCTTCTGGTGTCTAAGATGAGGGGAAGAAAAGGGGAGATGGGTAGATAAGTAAGGCACAAGGTCTTTCTTTGTGTCACTCAGGAAATGGTGAGCGGCCTTCTCACTGGTATGCAAGTTTTAGGAATTTTTTTTAACCTTATAACTTCTATTTGTTTGTTTTTCAGTTTGGGTTTTTTTGTTTGTTTATTTGTTTGTTTGGTTGGTTTGGTTTTTGGTTTGGTTTGGTTTTTGAGACCTCTATTATGTAGCTCCAGCTGTCCTGGAACTCACTCTGTAGACCAGGCTGGCCTCGAAGTCAAAGAGATCCGCCTGCCTCTGCCTCCTGAGTGCTAAGATTAAAGGCGTGCACCACCACCACCCAGTGTGGTAAAATAAGCTTTAACTTAGAATATTTTTCAACTTTGAATATTTACCAAACTGCAGTTAAATATGTTATGTGGTTTAAAAAACTCCCTGGCACTTAGTGAAGGGGAGGGGGTGTGGGAAAAATTCCAAGTTCAAATCCACTTGTAAAATGCCACATTCTTCTCTTCCTTCTGGAAAGTCACATTTATATACTGGAATCTGGGAGAGGTTCTGAGATTAAAAATAATTTTCTTTCCATTGAGACTATCATATGCCAAGCTGTTTTGACCACAGAAAAACAGTATCCTGGGGGCACGCACGTAACCACTAGGGAGAGAATCAAAAGTCACTGAGCTTGGAATAAAATGAGGCAGAAATGAAACTGTTCTTTAGTTACTGACAAAATGCTTTGGAAACTCCTGGCTTCCAGGATGGCTCCCTGCAAGGCTACATTGAGATGAAGGAATGTAACCCTAAGTTTCTCAGGTCCCACCTGGCCCTGCAGTCCCATGGCCGCTTATAAAATAATCACTCAGAGGCTTATATTAATTACAAACTGTATGGCCTGTGACTTCAGCTTCTTGCTAGCGAGCTCTTTCATCTTAAATTAACCCATTCCTATTAATCTATATGTTGCCACGTGGCTATGGCATTACTAGTCTGCTGGCATCTGGTTACTCCTTGAGTGGCAACTCACATCTCTCCCAAATCCACCCTTCTCTCTGTATCTCTGCTTGGATTTCCTGCCTGGCTGTAAGCTTTCTTGCCATAGGCCAAAACAGCTTTATTTAGTATCCAATGGGAGCCACACATATTCACAGCATACAGAAGACATCCCACAGCACTCCCACAAAGTTTTCATTTTTCTCAGGGTTATGGATGGATGGTTATAGGGTACAAGGTGGAACAATAAAATTTAGACTCAGGCCAGGTAGTGGTGGTGCACAACTTTAATCCCAGCACTTGGGAGGCCGAGCCAGGCGGATCTCTGTGAGTTCAAGGCCAGCTTGGTCTACAGAGTGAGATCCAGGATAGGCACCAAAACTACACAGAGAAACCCTGTCTCGAAAAACAAAACAAAACAAACAAACAAATTTAGACTCAGTATTCTCCTTTAGAAAAGAAAAAGGGGAATGGATAGGTATAGTATATTAAAGTAGATTATTGTATCAACTAGTAAAATGGTTTAGCAAACTATCAGCCTTAGGTAATCTGTGCTGATATGGATTCTTATATATTTGGGGTTTTTTTTGTTTGTTTTTTTTTTTTTTTTTTGAGCTGAGGACCAAACCCAGGGCCTTGTGCTTGCTAGGCAAGCACTCTACCACTGAGCTAAATCCCCAACCCCTCTTATATATTTGATACAAATTTAAACTATTCTTATATTCCTATTTAAGATAATTTGTATATTGATACAAAAACAAAACTATATTTGTTGTATTGTACATATATTTCTACTCCTGCTTGAAATATTTTGTATATTGATACAAATATAAAATTATATTTGTCATGTTGTATGTATGTTCTACCTTTGTTTAGAATATTTGTTTATTGATACATATTAAGGATATTCTTGTCATATTGCATATTGCACTATACATTTCTACCTCTGTTTAAGATATTTTATGTATTGTCACAATTTTGAGGTCATTGTCCTTATACGGTTATATCTGCTCACAGACTGTTTACCTTGTTAATGTGAAGCCTTAGTCCTTAGTTTACTTAGATAGAGAAGACTTATAGAACTATATTCACCCATGCTTGTCATTTCTATAGTTATGTTAGTTAGGTTGTCCAGATTTATAGAAACACATGTCAGATGGACAGGTAATCTTCAGACACTTCATAGACCTGGAACATATGGCATTTAAATGTTTTGATAACTTAGAATTCTGTTGACATGAGACACAATTGCTCCTGGCAGCACCGATCTGATCCAGAGAGAATGTTGGGCTTCTAGACATTTCCATTTGGAAGTTTGTCTTCTTCTTGGCACAAAATGGCCTATTGGGCAAAGAACTGCCCTTGCCTTGACTGCTAAGAGTATGAATGCTGTCCTTTCTGGAGGAGCAGGACACAAGGAAAAGTGACTACTGAACCTTGCCAAGACAGGGTAAGATGGTCTTCCAAAATTCCTGCTTCTGAAAATGGTCTGTCAGATATTCTAGGCCTGTAGCCAAATTGGATGCCCCAATGGTGCTGAGAAACTTTAGATGACTGTCCAGGCTGCCAACTGTCTCTATTTTTGTAAGAATTTCAGAAATTATTGCTTGCATTTTCCGTTTTCTCAGGTATTATTATGTTCCTTCTCAGGTCTTTGATGGAGTTGAAGACTAGATAGTTATAATTATAGTTTTCCTTAGTCATGGCAAAAGATAAATCATATAAAACTTTAGACTTACAAAAATAGGATAGATGATGGAATATTTTCTTTCATTTTACCAAATACAAATAGACTTGATATTATAACAATTCTTGCTTGATAACTGTTTTGTTATATATAATTTTACAATGTTAAAGTTAAAATCTTCCTTTTTGATTAGACAGAAAAGGAGAAGTACTGTGGGATGTCTTTCTGTATGCTGTGAATATGTGTGGCTCCCACTGGATACTAAGTAAAGCTGTTTTGGCCTATGACAAGAAAGCTTACAGCCAGGTAGAAAATTTAAGCAGAGGTATAGAGAGAAGGACAAAGTTGAGAGAGTAACAAGGAGTAACAAGATGCCAGCAGACTGGTGACATCACAGCCACATGGCAACATACAGATTAATAGGAATAGGTTAATTTAAGATGAAAGAGCTAGCTAGCAAGAAGCCTGCCATAGGCCATACATTTTGTAATTAATATAAGCCTCTGAGTGATTATTTTATAAGTGGCAACAGGAAGTGGGGCCGAGTAGGACCAAGAAACTTAACAGGGATTAAATAGGTTGTCCTACCTCCAACCCTTGTTCTTCCCTTACCTAGACTGATACTCAATTTAGGAGAAAAAAAAGAGAGAGAGAGATGGGCTCTTAATCAAATAAAATGTATTTAAAGTTTATGGCATGAAGCAGAGGCAGAAAGACAAGAAGGTCGGGGGCTACAGGAGACACTGTCAAGTTTAAACAATAAAATAAAAAGGCTTATCTATCTGAGGATCCACTAAAAAAACGATGCCAGTTTTAACGAACTCCCCCTTTTATTGGGTGTTTATTCTTTTGTATCTGAGTGTGCTTGCCCCTGGAGAGGCCAGAGATCAACAAGAGGGGTCTCCCTCTATCATTCACCACATTTTTGTTTGGTTTTTTGTTTGTTTGTTTGTTTGTTTTTGAGACAAGGTTTCTTTACATAACCCTAGCTGTCCCAGAACCTTCTCTGTAGAACAGGCTGGCCTCAAACTCAGAAATCTACCTGCCACTGTCTCCCGAGTGCTGGAATTAAAGGCCTGTGCCACCACCTCACTAAACTTGGTTTTTTTTTTTTTTTTTTTTTTTTTTTAGACCAGCTCTGTGATTGACTGGCTAGCCAGCCACCCTCTGAGAGCCTTGGTCACCACCACCCCAGCCCTGGGATTGTGGATCCCAGTTTCAAGGTGTGGGGATCTGAACTCAGGTCCTCAGACTTTTTGGTGCAGGCACTTTATCCACTCAGCCCTCAGTCCTCTCTTTTAATAAATATGGTTGAAAAGTGAGAGCCAGAGGAGCATTGGTTTTTCCTGTTGGGCACAGGAACGATGATGTGACAACTGGCAATCTTCCCAGGAGAAAATAATCCATGAACATTGATACTGGTTTTTTCATTTTTTTTTTTCCAGAGCTGAGGACCGAACCCAGGGCCTTGCGCTTGCTAGGCAAGCGCTCTACCGCTGAGCTAAATCCCCAATCCCATATTTTTCATTTTTTAAAAGAGTGAGACAAAGTGAGGAGCAGCAGGGGCCTGTGGCTGTGGCTCTGGTCACCTCGAAACTCAACTCCGCAGTTGGTTTTCCTGAAAATTGATCAGACTCATCTGAAGCCCTCTCGTCTTCGACCATTCATCACGAGGTCAAATTTCCAGTAAACCCACTTCCATGCCCGAGCTCACAATGATCCAGGACCATTTCAAATTGATACCAACTGGGAAGAGGAGGCTAGAGAAAACATTTGATACTTAGAGAGATTATAGGGGAGAAAAAAGATTTAAGGAGTAGGTGAAAAAGAGAAAGAGAATTAAACCTTATATGTTTATTTTTTTCAGCCACGAAGCTACTAATGTTAGGAATGTTAAATTTCACATAAGAGAAAAGACTAAAAAACTCAAAGCTGAGCGGGTCGGGGGTCTAGCCCGATTGCAGCAATTAGGCTTTGCGGTTGGTCGCAGTGGATGGGGCGCCCATCTCTGCCTCAGCGACAAGTTGGTAGGTTGCTTAACTCCAAGTTTCCCCACATGTGAACTTGGACTAATAATGCACCTGCCTGGTTATAAGAGCTAAATAAGATAATGTCGGACACCACACGAATTGTCCTGTCATGTCACAAGAACGGATACAGAAAGGAGATTTGGGTGTTTGCATAACTGGACAGGCCAAGGGTAGCTTGAGCTTCGGAGACAACTTAACCTACAGCTCACATATCGTCATCAGGGCCTGGCTTCTCTCCTCTTGATTCAGCCTTTGGCAGCCTTGGCTCATTCCCCACTAGGTCAACCAACCAATGGCTGCAATATCTGCAGCTCCTTACTTCTGGGTTCATTATGGCAGAGAAAAGGTAGTACGGGAGGATGAACAGTAAGTAGCTGGAATCAGCCAGCTGGAATCAATGGCTGTCAGTGTGGCCCCTAAAGTCAAGAAAGAATCCATGTTCCCTGAAAACAGGCATGTAGCTAACAGGGAGAGAGCTCCTCCCCACATAAGATAAGAGTAGGGATCATGATAAGCAGGCAACTGGATACAGCATCTTCACTTAATTAAAATGCGAACAACCAGGGATGAGCAGCAAGTCCCAGGAAGTCAGCCTTAAAACATAAATTTGTTCTGCTTCACATCAGCACACCACCACCCCGCCCTCCACTCTGTTGTTTGTTTACTTATTAAAGTACTGAGCATTAAACATTAGGCCTTATACATGACCATTGAACCATATTTCCAGCCTCACTTATCAACCTTTATTTTTGAGACAGGGTCTTTCTAAGTTACCCGGGCTGTCTTTGAACTTGTTATCCTCCTGTCTCAGCCTCCAGGGCAGTTGCGATTACAGGTCTGTGCCATCAAACTCCTTTACAGGTTCACAGGCACTCTGGAGTCATAGGCTCACAGTCTCTGCAATGGTCTGAATAATCACTCCTCCCACCCGGATACCACCCCCCCCCCCCCCCGCCTCAAGGCTCACGGATCAGGGCTTTGGTTGTCAACCTTTAGTACTCTGAGGAAATGTTGGAACCTATAAGAGGCAGAACCCTCTGGAAGAAGTTTTGAAAGTGGAATTGGGATCCCAGCCTGGTCCTTCCTTCCTAGCCACCATGATGTGAACAGGCCTCCATGGCTTTGTGCTCCCACCATAATAGATTGTGCTGCCCCTGGCCCAAAGAAAAAGGACAAAATGGCCACAGATTAAAATATTAACTACTGTGAGGCAAATATAAGCCTTTCTTCCTTCTAAGTCGATAACCACAGGTATTTTATCACAACAGTATAAAAGTGACTAACATAATTCCCAACCCAAAGGGAGGAGATTCCATTCAGAAAATCCCAAGAGTGATTCTGATACCCAACTTGAGTCATGTGTCCATCTTTTAATCAGAAGAGTCCCATCATACGGGGTGGAATGGAGAAGATGTAGATAGACAAAGGAAGGGGGAAAATGCTATTAACCAAAGAAGAAAAAAAGTGCAGGTAGTCAGAGACCACAAGTATATACCATCCCTGAGTGTATGCCAAGAGTATTATCAGAAACAGAAAACTGGAGAAAGTAATTTTGATAAAGAGAGCAGGGTGAATCACAAAAATAGACAAATGAAAGGCTATGTGGAAACAAGAACAAGAATTGACTCATCAGTACATGAAGCCACATGGATGGACCCAGAAACACTGACGCTATGTGGAGAGAGGCAGACTACGAGAGAGATAGTAGATAGATGTAGATAGACAATAGTAGATAGATAGATAGATAGATAGATAGATAGATAGAGATTGATGATTGATAGGTAAATATAGACAATAGATAGATAGATAGATAGATAGATAGATAGATAGATAGATAGATAGAGATCGATGATTGATAGGTAAATATAGACAATAGATAGATAGAGATCGATGATTGATAGATATAGACGATAGATAGATAGATGATAGATAGAGATAGATGATTGATGATAGATAGATAGATAGATAGAGATAGACGATTGATAGAGATAGGTAGATGATTAATAGATAGATATAGATAGATGATAGATATAGATGATAGATAGATAGATAGATAGATAGATAGATAGATAGATAGATAGATAGATAGAGATGATTAATAGATATAGATATATGATAGCTATAGATAGGTAGGTAGGTAGATAGATGATAGATGAAAGAGAATATTGTATGATTACACTTTTTATGTGTATGTATGTTCATGTGTGTGCAGGTGGCTGCATGTGCACGTGTTTAGACACATGTGGAGGCCAAACAACAACCTTGGGCGTCCTTTCTTAGACTGTGTCTACCTTTTTTTTTCTTTTTTTCATTTTTTTTATACTGTTGGTTTTCTCTTTTTTTCCTTCCTTAAGATATTTTCCATTCATTTTACATACCAACCACAGATTCCCCTGTCCTCCCTCCTCCCATCCCCCAGCCCTCCCCCCAGCCCACCCCCCAACTCCCACCTCCTCCAAGGCAAGGTCTCCCATGCGGAGTCAGCAGAGCCTGGCATACTCAGTTGAGACAGGCCCAAGCCCCCTATCCCCGCACCAAGGCTGCGCAAAGTGTCTCATCATAGGCACTAGGTTCCAAAAAGCCAGCTCATGCACCAGGTACAGGTTCTGATCCCACTGCTGGGGGAGGGGAGGGGGACAGTTCAAGCTAAACAACTGTCTCACTCATCCAGAGGACCTGGTCCAGTTCCATGGGGGCTCCACAGCTATTGGTCCACAGTTCATGGGTTTCCACCAGTCTGCCTAGTTGTCTCTGTACTTTTTCTAATCATGGTCTCGATATCTCTTGCTCACAGAATCCCTCCTCTCCCTCATTGATTGAACCCCTGGAGCTCCGCCTGGGACCAGGCTGTGGATCTCTGTATCTGCCTCCATCAGTCATTGGGTGAGGGTTCCATGATGACAGTTAGGGTATTTTTTTTTCTTTGAGACAGGGTCTTTTGCTGGCCTGGAAGTCACTAAGGAAGCTAGGCAGACTGGCCAGCATCCCCACAGATCCACTGTCTCTGCCTCCCCAGTGCTGAGATTCTAAGTGTTCACAACACACCCAGCGTTTTGTTTGTTTGTTTGTTTGTTTATTTGTTTGGATTCTAGGGGTTGAGCTCAGGTCCTTGTGTTTTCAAGTCAAGCACTTTGCTGACTCAGTTTTCTCTCCAGCTCCCATAGGATTATGGTTTTTTTTTTAAATAAAATTTTAGGAAATGCAAACTAATCAGTAGTTTCCCAGGTCCAGAGGAAGGAAAGATTATAAAAGGACATGAAGACATTCATAGTCATTATAAAATGTGTTGTTTGTTCTTTATCCCTTTAAAAAGTTTTGGTGCTGATGCTTTCACAGGTATGCACCTCGTGTGAAAATGTAGCAAATGTGACACTTGGAATATGTGCAGTTTATGGTATGTGATCATGCCTGAACAACTGCTAAAAAGAGAACATGATAATCAAAAACACTATTGTCTGACCGGTCTGTACAAACCTGCGTGTTCTGGAAACGTTGAAAAAGGAAGCTTTAATATATAGATGGCTTTTAGACTTGAGTCAAAAAAGAGGTTTCAAAAGCTACATACTAGATTACATTTTTCTGATGGATTTCTCTCCATAGTGGAAAAGAGTGTAGCAGTAGCCAATGGTGAGTTTGGCGCATCTGAAAACTTCCTAACCCTATAAAAAAATATTGACCTGGGAAGTCCAGCAGGTCACGTTAAAGCAGATTAGTGTTAGTAAACATTAGCCTCTTCTCCCAAAAGCTCTTCACAGTGGAAATCATCCAAACAATTTGACATGACACTCACTCCATGTATTTATGCAATAAAAAGTCTCACTTATAGTTGTGACCTGAAGTGTAATTCATGGGGTATCAGCTGGGAGCCAAGAGGGAGTTGTCATGGGGTAGGATACCCTGTTCCTTGAGATACCCAAATGCTGTTAGGCCAATTACAATTAGAATCATTCTCTAGAGCTCATCAAATTACCTATCTTCCAATTCTAGTTTGATCAGAAGGCATCAGATATGCTAAATGTTACAGACACCTGGACTTATAAAGATATTTTTTTTTTCCAGAGCTTAGGACTGAACCCAGGGCCTTGTGCTTGCTAGGCAAGCGCTCTACCACTGAGCTAAATCCCCAACCCCAAGATATTTTTATGAAGTGTCTGTTCATTGTTTGAATGATAATGTCTTTTGATGGGTGATGTCATTCTGTATGCTGTGAATATGTGTTGCTCTGATTGGTTGATAAATAAAGCTTTTTGGCCAATGGTGAGGCAGAATAAGGTTAGGCGGGACATTCTAACTAGGGAGAGCAGGTAGACACTGCTAGCCACTGCCGCGAGAAGCAAGATGTAAAGTACCGGTAAGTCACAAGCCATGTGGCAAAGTATAGATTTATAGAAATGGGTTAATTTAAGATGAAAGAGCTAGCTAGCGAGAAGCCTGAGCCATTAGTCCATACAGTTTGTAATTAATATAAGCCTCGTGTGTTCCTTTGGGTCTGAGCGGCTGTGAGACTGCAGGGTCATGGGAGCTGGGCAGGACCAGGAAAACTTTAACTACAGTCTTTATAGTGATTAAAAAGTAAAGTAACGTGGTCTATCCAAAAATACATTGTCCATGTTTTGAGTTGTTAAGTAGAGCTATTGTTATATTGTCACGGTCCCCGGGTGTCTCTCTATGTATCCTGCTCTGTTTCTTCCTGATTGTCTATTTGCTTCCAGGCAGGATGTGGTAAATACCCCAGGGCTTTCTCTCTCTCTCTCTCTCTCTCTCTCTCTCTCTCTCCATTTGCACAATGGTTCACAAAGGTTTTAGTATGATTCAATAGAAATTCTACGGGATTTGAAATGGAAACAAGCCTTGGTTTTAGATCTTAGCTCCACTATCTGTTCTAAGACACTGTGGAAGGTAGTTATATTCAGCTTCAGTCAATCTCTTACTCCACAAAACGGGCATGCAGCCTATAAGGCCTCTCATGTGCGTTCAACAAGATACTAAATATAAAAAGCGCCCAACACAGTATTTGGCACTTAGCAAGCAATGAATAAATGTTAGTGTTCTTTCTTCCACTCCGGCACATCATGACTATAAAAGTCATGGAAAAATACTTTGATGAAAATGCATTGAGGAAGGCAGAGATCTAAGTTTACAAGACTCCGAAGAAACAATCTGTCTTCTGTGAAGACGTACTATAATATTTAGCAAAAAAGAAATGGAGAAAAATAAACATTTCCTTGGATGATTAGCAGTTCTATTCAGACAAAATACACAGATGTGTATATTTTCATGTATTATCCATCATAATGTTAGCATTAAATTTCAGAATGTGAAGGATCTGTGATAGCTAGTCTGGATAATAGAAAAAACGCACATAATTGTAATCTGTACAGACTTTGTTGTCGGGAAAATAAATCATAGAAGCACCTTGTTTTTTTTTTTTCTTGTTTGTTTTTTTGTTTTTCTTCTTCTTTTTTTTTTTTCCGAGAAAGGATTTATCTGTGAAGCAGCCCTGGTTGTCTTGGAACTCTCTCTGTAGACTAGGCTGGCCTCGAACTCACAGAGATCCACCTGCCTCTGCCTTCCGAGTGCTGAGATTAAAGGCATGCTCCACCACTGCCTGGCAATAAGAGCACCTCTTACCTTCTTTCTATACACTATAGTCTCATGAAAAACAATACATCTTTATTTTACCAGAAATACTCACACAATTTTGGGTTTGAGAACGGTTCTAGTTCCCCAATGCGTATATTTTGTCTCCAATCACTCTTTCTCTCCATTTTATTTTATTATTTTATTTATTTTTATTTATTTGGTTTTCTGAGACAGGGTTTATCTGTGAAGCAGTCCTGTCTGTCCTGGATCTCACTCTGTAGACCAGGCTGGCCTCGAACTCACAGAGATCCGCCTGCCTCTGCTTCCCAAGTGCTGGGATTAAAGGCCTGTGCCACCACCCGCCGGACCATTCAAGTCTTTCTTGACAGCTTGTGTTCCGCTTCTACAAAGTACTTGGTATTTGGTAAGGAATGGGAAGACAGTGTCTGTCCTCAATGGTTTGGAGTGTATCAAGAAAGAAGACCCAACCATATTTCAGAGAAAGCCAAGATCTTAAGGTGAAAGTTTAGCTGTGCCGTTGGGGGCAGGGAGGGCAACTTCAAGCTGGTAGAAATGGAGGACGAAGAAAATCAAAGCGGGCCCGGTGGTGGCGCCCGCCTTTAATCCCAGTACTTGGGAGGCAGAGCCAGGCGGATCTCTGTGAGTTCAAGGCCAACCTGGTCTACAGAGCGAGATCCAGGACAGGTACCAAAACTACACAGAGAAACCCTGTCTAGAAAAACAAAAAAGCAAAAAACAACAACAACAAAAGAAACTCAAAGGAGACTACGTTGACAAGTTACTCCATGACTGTAGGAATGTTGCATAGCGTGGTGAAGGATGCAGAAGAGTAAGTGCTCAGCTCTTGCTTCCCAGCATGCACTACGTGGACTTTGACCAAGCAGCCTAGCACTAAACAGAATTTGCAAGGCAGGAAGTCTATTTGCGTTCCTTCTGTCTGTTTCGATACATTTGTTTCAGATGCCAATTTTTTTGTAGTAACTCAGCTGTTAACTGTAATTCAGTTTTAGAAAACAACAAATGAATGTATGTGAAGCAAAAGACAGTCCCTCCCTTTATGTTTTGTTGTTTTTCTTTTTCTTTTTCTTTTTTTTCTCTCGAGACAGGGTTTCTCTGTGTAGCTTTGCACCTGTCCTGGAACTCACTCTGTAGCCCAGGCTGGTCTGGAATTCACAGAGATCTGCCTACCTCTGCCTCCTGAGTGCTGGGATTAAAGGTGTATGCCACCCCCACCCAGCTTTTTCTTTTTCTTTTTTAATAATTTTTTAAAAAAATGTATACAGTGTTCTGCTTGCATATGTCCTTGCAGGCCAGAAGAAGACACCAGAACTCACTAGGGATGGTTGTGAGCCACCATGTAGTTGCTGGGAATTGAACCCCAGACCTCTGGAACAGCAGTAGGTGCTCCTAACCACTGAGCCATCTCTCCAACCCCTGTTGCTATTTTTCAAGACAGGGTTCTTTGTGTAGACCAGGCTGGCCTCCAACTCAGGGATCCACCTGTGTCTCACTCCCTCTCTTCATAAAAGCAGTTTGATAAACAGAAATCAAAAGATAAAGTGAGATAGATCAAGACATCTCCACGGCATCTCTAAATCCTTTGCCTAACAGTTCATGGGCCATGTCGTTTTTTTTTTTATGAGTCTTGGCTACTTAGCAGTATTTTGAAAACTAAAATTTTAAAAGAGCTATTTGGTTATTGCCTATACCCTTTTGTAAAAAAGCATTAGTGGAACACAGTAATGACTACAAAATCATATAAAATTTCGGTTGAGTGTTTATATTTAATAAGACTAAAATGACTATTAAATTTTTATTATTAAGGGTGAGCATTTTATTTCACAATAGAGCTATCTCCATAAATCCTTAACAACTTACCTTAAAATAATCTTCAGAAATAAACTTAGTTTTGTTTAGAAGTCTGCTAATGTGAAATGCTCTTTTCCAACGTCTACGGAAGACTTTCCAGAGTTCAGCTAAAACAGCAAGCGCTGCCATCATTTGACGTCTCAGGTTCTTCCGAGCTAATCATCAGGGCAATACTAGCTCTCCCTGTGCAGCTGACTCATGCCTTCTGCTGGTGTAAAACTGGGCACCGCAGCTCTTTCTGCAGGGCAGGTCCTTCCAACTCGAAGGTAGGCAAGTCTGAATTGAATGGCTCACGCAAGAGACACCACCCCAGCAAAATACTAAAGACTCAAGCTGTACCTTCACTGAGCCTGAGGGGGAGTGAGCTGTACTCAAAAAAGGCAATGAGTAGGAATTGGAAGCAGGTTGAAAGTCAACTTTGAAAGGATGTCAAAGAAGGAATGACAGACCAAAAAAAAAAAAAAAAGAGGTTCCAATAACTTTTTTTATTTTTCTTATAGACGATGATGTGTTGATTAAATCTTTTCTTTCTCTTTTAAACCTCCTTTTGGGTAAAGGCTTTTTTGTTTGTTGGGTTGATTGGTTTTTTTATTTGTTTGTTGGTCTTTTGAGACAGGGTTTCTCTGTGTAGCCTTGTGTGTAGAACTCACTCTGTAGACCAGGCTGTCTTTGAACTCACAGAGATAGATCCTCCTACCTCTGCCTCCAGAGTGCTGGAATTAAAGGTGTGCACCACCACTGGCTGGCTAAGGCTTTTTAAAATTACACAACGATACAGAAGTTTCTAAAGAGAAATTAAATAAATTCCCTCATAACTCCTCAAGTCCAACGCAGTAGCTTACTGTCTTTGAGTATTTCTGTTTAGTTCTTGTACCATATTTATTTATTTTACGTGGCTTTACTTTGTTGTATTTTATGGATAGAGCCTTACGTAGCCCAGGCTGGCCTCAAACTAGCAATGTTAACAAGCCTAACTTTAAGCCTCTACCTCCAGCCTGCTGGGGTTATAAGAGTGTGTTACCACTCTCAGAACTGCCCTGTTTACATGTTTTAAAAATAAACAAGTAGGGGCTGGATGGCTCAGTGGTTAAGAGCACCGACAGCTCTGCCAGAGGACCCGGGTTCAATTCCCAGCACCCACATGGCGGCCAACAACTGTCTGTAACTCTAAGATCTGACACCCTCACACAGATATACACGCATACACCAATGCACATAAAATAAAGATAAATTGTTTTAAAAAAAAAGTACACAAGCAGATTTATATCACCATCTCCACTGATCATGAACTTCTTCACTGTCTTCATTAATCAAAAGCATCAGTTTTTAAGAGTCTTGGTCATCTACTTGTTGATTACCTAAAACTCTGCAGCCTGTTTCCAGGGCCTCTTCCACATCTCTCTGCAGGTTTGTTTACAGGCAAGTAATACTTGAGGAAATCAGCTTCTGAAAGGGGAAGGTGTACCATGTCTTAGAGTGCTGAGGATATTTCAGTCCACGAAATACTGCTTCTCTGCTTTGTTGGCAGCAGTAAGTAGGTACACCATGCTGGGAGCCCGTGGGGGAGGAAACCATTTACCTCATAGCCATGACTGAACGGAAGAAGGGGAAGAAAGGAATCTCATAATTGCCGTTGAAGGCATGGCCATGCAGGGACCACTATGCCTCACCTACTAAGATCCCCGGGCATGTGTGGCGGGGAGGTTTTACCACATGACATGGGTCTTTGAAAGACCTTGAGATCTAAACTACAGCCTGTGTCTGCCCTAACTGTTGCTGCCTTTGCAGCCATTTCCCCTAGGAACCACTGACTTCCTGTGGAGAGGCGGGACTTCTGTTTTCCTTTATTCTCCCCAGTCATCCACCTTGATTTCACTGTTGCCATAAGGTAACACTGCTTGGAGGGGAGTCCAACTGTTCTTATACCAATAGCACACTTAATTTAAACAGTTTGTGTGTCTTCAAGATGGTAGTAGTTCAAGAAAAATAAATATTTAAAAACTTCAAATATTCTCAAAATGAAAAGGCTTTAAGTGCCCCCCCCAAGACAAAGAGTCCATTTCACTGTATACCTACAAGCACTTATCAAACACTAGTATACGGCATTATGCACAGAGTTTAGACAAGAAGAGAAGCCAGGGCTTTGGCTTAGAGAATAGTCACACGCCCAGGTGAGGGCAACTGTTAGTTACTTACGATGCCTAGATCTGCTTATGGATCTGGAACTGGGACATCTGTCATCATAGAAGAAAAACAAGCAGGACCAAGATACCATAGGTGGCAGGTGGATACATTATAAGCAGATGGCAATCAGCACAGGTTGGAACAGGTACGAAGTCAAACTGGGGAAAATGTGATAGCCATACACTTGGAACAGGTTGCATTTTCACAATAATTTTATGTTTGATTGGTTGTTTGTAATTGTTTTGTTTTGCTTTGATTTAGTTTGATCCCATAAAACTTTCTTGTGTGTCTATGGGATGGGCCACCAATGAAATATAATGACTACGATATAATAAATTGTCACAAGAATGGTCCTAACCATCTCATCAGATTTGGCACACATTTAATTTGATGTTATCGAAAATAGATTTCCTTCACATAGAAAAAAAGTATGCTCCTTTTTCTATCTTATTTGTACAAATGAAGAAATTGGAAAATAATACAGATGTGTAAATACAAAAGAAAAAAAATCCAACTTCTTCCCCTGAAATGAGTTTCAATATCAACACTGTCCTTATTTACATGAGAAGAAATTATGGTCTGTTCTTAGGTGGCAATATGTTGGCATTTGTTTTAGATTATCATTTTTGTTAAGATACTATATTACCCATTTTGGCCTAGAACTCCCTACGTAGGCCAAGCTGGCCTAGGATTTATAGAGCTCTGCTTTTCTCTACCTACAAAGTTCTGCGATCGAAAGTAAATGCTACCAAGTTGGGAATCTACCAAATTTAATAACAACAAATAGGATAGGCTGGGTCCAGACACACTGGGATTTTCTAGAATGCTTTATTTCATGAAGAACATTCTTTAAGCTAATGTGGTCACACCATTTCTTCTACCTTCGTGTCTACAAACTCAGCCATCATGGCGAAGTCTGCAGTAGCAATGTCCGCATCAGGGCAAGGCTAAGATGCAGACTCCAATTCTGAGGTCAACCTCTCTAATCTTTAGAGGTGGGCTCCAGGTTTCTAATGTCCGTTGACTTTGGTCTGGTGAAAAGTGGACGTATTTCATCATTCTTCAGTGGAACCAGGAGACTGTCTTCCAATGGGAGAAATTTGGGGTACTTGTCTTTCTCGATCTCTTCTCTCATGGTGACAACTTTGCCAAAAGCACTCCTGGCTTATTTCTTCCCTCCACCCCACTTAATCTCCTTTTTTTTTTTTTTTCTGGATTAGTTTCCAAAATAGCTTCTGCTATGAAATAAAAGCCAAACTGTACTCACGTGACTCGATGCATCAAACTGCAAACCATCTTTTCCCTGAAGAGTTATTTGAGGCATGAATCCCTGTGAAGAATTTTACGTTTTGAGGGGAGTCTCTTTCAATGCCAGTGAGCCCAAGTCTGTGCTCTGGAGAAACTGATGACTTCTGGAGCTATAGGCAGACTCGTTCTGAGACTGTTGGCAGGGACATCAGTGCCCTGTGAAAGGTGATGTGGAAAGCCATGACTCAGAGTGAGGTCTTCGGTGGCTTTCTTCATCAAAGCAGAAAAACCAGGTGTGTTGCCAAACGCTGCACAAGCTCCATCCTCTCCAAGTTTTGTTTGCAAGTGGGGTTTTAACATGAAGAAGTAACTCTTTCCCACTTCTAATAACTAGGCCCTTTAGAGGCACACACACACACACACACACACACACACACACACACACACACACATTTTAAGATAGCTTTTCTCCATGTAGTTCAGGCCTTGAGTTAACTAGGTATCCAAGCCTGGTATTGAACTTGTATGTGTCCTACCTCAACCTTTAAGTTCCGACACTACAACTATATACCACCAAACCCAAGCATAAAATATTCAATTTTTTTTTACTTTTCTTTTCATAGTATTATTTTTGGTATAAAAGTGAGCCACATATTAAAATGAAACAGAATATTGGAAATAATAAACAAGCAGAAGGCAGAAGTCAAAAAGATTATGTACCATTTGGATATGAGAATATATAT
>CABHPH010130345.1:277-20744 GCA_902168325.1 Peromyscus nudipes
TTGTTGAAAATAATTGAATAATATCAAGGATTGAGGACAAGGTAGGGAGTATCTCTCACAGATCATTTGCAGAATAATATAAATTGACTTAAATGTCTTAGAGTGCAGTTTTGTAACACCAAATATAACTGTATATTTACATATCCAAGTATTTTTCTCTTGGCTATAAAGAAGAGAAATCTGACCCATGTCACTAGAAAACATAAACTAATGTACATTTAGCACTGTGCGTAATTCCAATATCTTAGAATAATTTACATGTCCATCACAGGACTAGAGAAATGTCTTAGCCATTAGCACTTACTCCTCATGCAGAACAATGACCTCTAACTCCAACCCCAGGGGGATCCAATATACTGTTGTGGCCTCCATGGGTACATGTACATTGTTAAACACACATACACACAGAGGGGGGTGGAGGAGGATTTTTAAAAACACCTCAGTCAAATGGATAATGAAGTGTCTACATTTCTGGTAGAGAAGATTAGAATGTTTGTATTGAAATAATGGTTTTGCAGAGACGACAATAAAGATATGGGAAGAAAAGCCAGAAGGAACAAGTGAAATTATAACAGGTGGTCCAAATATGTTGATTATAACTATCAATATGGATGGATTAACTTTTCCACTTAAAACATAGAGACTACCAAGTTGAATTTTAAATGTAGACAGCAGAACAAACAAAAACAAAACACAACAAAACTGACCCAAATCAAATCAGTTATACGCCAATTTTATGAATCACAGGTTAGACACAGAGCAGATTTGGTACTTATTTTTAAAATTACTTTCTCGAAAGATTTTGTTGTTATCCAACTTAGTAATTGGATATTCCATTTAATGGTCTTTGTGTACCCTAGTTGTTGAAGTGCTTCTTTAAGCCTCTTGAGAGCTTTTGAGTTGATATTTCTTACTGACTTTTAGGAGTTGTATATGTTTCATATGAGCCTATGATGACTCCTAAGTGCTGAGGATAGATACCTCCACGTGTTCTTGCCTTCTACCTGCTTAAAGACATTACTACTGCCATCTTTAGTGCAATGCGTTTGTATCTCATGTATTAGCTTATATAGTAATTGGAATTTCCCTTGTGGAATATGATTTGCATTTTCCTAAAGCTATTACAACCAGCACTCTAGTCTAGATCTGTACCTAACAGCAGGGTGTGAAAATGTTGTTCAAGGACGCTGCCAGCTCCTATTGGACCAAGAGGTGAGTCTTTGTTCTCCTAGCCAATCATCCCAGCCTGTAGGTTTTAGGCACAGTAGCACAATCAGTTTCAGGCCAGCAGGCAGGACCCCTGCAGGCAGGCCAGATTACCACCATCCCCCACTGGACCCTGTAACCTACAATCCCCAATCCAACCCCCCAAAACCCACCCATCCTCTGAGACTGCAGCTGCTCCCTGAGAAACAGACTCCCCAAGCTCTGATTGGACCAAAAGGTGAGGCTTTGTTCTCCTATATGAGCACCCCAGTCTCTAGGCTTTATGACCAGGGCCACAACCAGTGGCCCCATACCCCACCCATTGCAGCCCAGTTGCAGGCCAGCAAGCAGGACTCCTACAGGCAGGCCTAACCACCCTCACCACTGGACCCTATAACCTACCAAGTCCCGGTCCATCCCCCAAACCTACCCATCCTCTGAGATCACAGCTGCTCCCTGAGACACAGACTCCACCAGCTCTGACTGGGCCAAGTGTTCCGATTGGACCAAGAGTGGTTCCCTGAGACACAAACACCATTTGCACCAATTGGAGGAAGAGATGGGAAGACTCCAGTGCAAGAATACATTCAATAACATAAAGAGCAATATGGCACCACCAGAACCTAGTGGTTCTACATCAGCAAAGCAGGAATATCCCAACATAGAAGAAACAGAAGAAAACAACCTTAAAAATAACTTTAAGAAGATGATAGAGGCCTTTAAAGAGGAAATGAAAACTTCCCTTAAAGAAATTGAGGAAAAGACAAACAAAAAATTGGAAGAAATCAATTAATTCCTTAAAGAAAGCCAAGAAAACCAAGAAAAAGCAATTAAACAGGTGAACTAAATAGTTCAAGACCTGAAAATTGAAATAGAAACAATGAAGAAGACACAAACTGAGGGAATGCTGGAAATAGAAAATCTGAGTAAACAAACAGGAACTACAGATGTAAGCATAACCAACAGAATACAAGAGATTGAAGAGAGAATCTCTGGCATGGAGGATAAAATAGAGGGAATAGATTAATCAGTCAAGGAAAATACTAATGCCAAAGAAGTCATAACACAAAATGCCCAGGAAATCTGGGACACTGTGAAAAAAAATCAAACCTAAGAATACTAAGGACAGAAGGAGAAGAATACCAACTCAAAGGCACAGAAAATATATTCAACAAAATCATAGAAGAAAACTTTCCCAATCTAAAGAACGAAATGACTATGAAGATACAAGAAGGTTACAGTTCACCAAATAGAATGGACCCCAAAAAGATGTCCGCTTGCCACATAATAATCAAACATTGGAACATACAAAATAAAGAAAAAATATTAAGAGCTGCGGAGGAAAAAGGCCAAGTAAGATATAAAGGCAGACCCATCAGAATAACACCTGACTTCTCAGTAGAGACTCTGAAAGTCAGAAGGTCCTAGACAGACATGCAGACACTAAGAGACCATGGATGCCAACCCAGACTATTACACCCAGCAAAACTTACAATCGCCATAGACAGAGTAAACAAAATATTCCATGATAAAATCAGATTTAAACAATACGTATCTGTAGTGGGGATCTGTTCCAGTTTTGGCCTGGAAGTACTACCCCTAGTGAGGCTTCTGGTTAACTTCCACACCTACCTATGACCCACCCCTTGGGCAGGGCCAAGACAGGAGCCCTTAAGACCTGAGATCCATTTGTGCTGGCCCTCTTGGTTTCTCTTGATCCTGGATGCTGGATGGTAGACCAAGCAGAGTTCTCCAGAGAACCCTGCTGGACTGCACCTTACCTCTCCTGGATCCTGTAACCAACCCCTTTACTGGCTGTAAGTTACCCCCAAATAAAATGTGGAGTTACCTTGTTATTCCCCACAATACCTATCTACAAATCCAGCCCTACAGAAAGCACTAGAAGAAAAATCCAACCCAAGCAAGTTAGATGCACCTATGAAAACATAGGCAATAGATAATTCCACACCAAAAAATCCCAAAGAAGGGAAACATACAACACTACCACCAAAAGTAACCAGAAATTACCAATCACTGTTCATTAATATCCCTTGATATCAATGGATTCAATTTGCCTATGAAAAGACACAGGCTAACAGAATGGATACCAAAACAGAATCCATCCTTTTGCTTCATATAAGAAACACACCTCAACTTCAAAGACAGATACTACCTCAGAATAAAGGGCTAGGAAAAGTCTTCCCAGTCAAATGGACTTAAGAAGCAAGCTGGTGTAGCTATCCTAATATCCAACAAAAAAGACTTCAAACTAAAATTAATCAAAAGAGATTGAGAAGGACATTATATATTCATCACAGAAAAAAATCCATCAAGATGAAGTCTCAATTCTGAACATTTATGCCACAAATACAAAGACACCCACATATGTAAAAGAAACATTACTAAAGCTTAAATTGTACATCAAATCCCACACACTATAGTGGGAGACTTCAACTCCCCACTCTCAACAATGGACAGGTCTGCCAGACAGAAACTTAACAGAGAAATAAGGGAACTAACAGATGTTATGACTCAAATGGACTGAATAGACATCTACAGAACAACCCCCCCAAACTTAAGAGAATATACCTTCTTCTCAGTATCCCATGGAAACTTCTCTATAATCGAACACATACTTGGTCACAAAGCAAATCTCAACAGATAAAAAAAATGGAATAACCTCCTGTATTTTATCAGACTACCATGCCTTAAAGTTAGAATTCAACAACAACACAAATTACAGAAAGCCTAGAAGCTCATGGAAACTGAACAATGCTCAACTGAATCACCATTAGGTCAAGGAAGAAATAAAGAAAAATATTAAAGAATTCCTAGAAGTCATTGAAAATGAATGTACAACATACCCAAACTTATGGGACACGATGAAAGCAGCACTAAAAGGAAAGATCATAGCACTAAATGCCTACATAAAGAAGTTGGAGAAATCTTACACTAGTGACTTAACAGCACACCTGAAAGCTCTAGAACAAAAAGAAGCAAACTCACCTAAGAGGAGTAGATGCCAGGAAATAATTAAATTGAAGGCTGAAGTCAACAAAATAGAAACAAAGAGAACAGTTCAAAAAAAATCAATGAAACAAAGAGTTGCTTCTTTGAGAAAATCAATAAGATAAACAAACCCTTATCAAAACTAACTAAAAGGCAGAGATTATCCAAATTAACAAAATCAGAAACGAAAAGGGAGACATAACAACTGACAAGGAGGAAATCCTGAGAATCATCAGGTCATACTTTAAAAACCTGTACTCCAAAAATTTGGAAAATCTAAAAGAAATGGACAATTTTCTGGATAGGTACCATATACCCAAATTAAATCAAGACCAGATAAACAATTTAAATAGACCTATAACTCCTATGGAAATAGAAGCAGTCATTGAAAGTCTCCCAACCAAAGAAAGCCCAGGTCCAGATCGTTTCAGTGCAGAATTCTACCAGATTTTCAAAGGAGAGCTAATACAATATTCCTCAAATTGTTCTACACAGTAGAAACAGAAGGAACACTGTCAAACTCTTTCTTTGAGGCTACAGTTACCCTGATACCCAAGGCACCCAAAGATGCAACAAAGAAAGAGAATTAGAGACCAATCTCGCTCATGAATGTTAATGCAAAAATACTCAACAAAATACTGGCAAACCGAATCTAAGAACACATCAAAAAAAATCATCCACCTTGATCAAGTAGGTTTCATCCCAGAGATGCAAGGGTAGTTCAATAAATGACAATCTATCAATGTAATCTATTACATAAACAAACTGAAAGAAAAAAAAACTAATGATCATCTCATTAAATGCTGAAAAAAAAATCTTTGACAAAATTCAATACCCCTTCTCTATAAAGGTCCTGGAGAGATCAGGAATACAAGGAACATACCTAAACATAAAAAAGGCAATTTACAGCAAGCTGACAGCCAACATCAAATTAAGTGGAGAGAAATTCAAAATGATTCCACTAACTTCAGGAACAAGACAAGGCTGTCCACTCTCCCTGTATCTATTCAATGTAGTACTTGAAGTTCTAGCTAGAGCAATAAGACAACAAAAGGAGAACAAGGGGATACAAATTAAAATAGAAGTCAAACTTTCACTATTTGCAGATGATATGATAGTCTACATAAGTGACCCCAAAAATTCTACCAGGGAACTCCTAAAATTAATAAACACCTTCAGTAATGTGGCAGGATACAAGATTACCTCAAAAAATTAGTAGCTCTCCTATATACAAATGATAAATGGGTCAAGAAAGAAATCAGAGAAATATCACTATTTATAATAGCTAAACAATATAAAATACCTTGGTGTAACACCAACCAAACAAGTGAAAGACCTGTATGACAGGAGCTTTATGTCTCTGAAGAATGAAATTGAAGAAGATAACAGAAAATGGAAAGATCTCCCATGCTCATGGATAGATAGAAGCAACATAATAAAAATGACAATCTACAGATACAATGCAATCCCCATCAAAATCTCAACCCAATTGTTCAGAGACCTTGAAAGAACAATACTCAGCTTCATATGGAAAAGTAGAAAACTTAGGAAATGTAAAACAATCCTTTACAATAAAGTAACTTCTGGAGGCATCACCATCCCTGACTTCAAACTCTACTATAGAGCTATAGTAATAAAAACAACTTGGTATTGGCATAAGAACCGACATGTGGAACAATGGAATTGAATTGAAGATTCTGACATTAATCCACACACCTATGAACACCTGATTTTTAACAAAGAATCCAAAACTGTACAATGGAAAAAAAAAGAAAGCATCTTCAATAAAAGAGATATCTTGATAGAGGGAGACATTATGGGGTAAGGGAGAAACCTGGTGCTAGAGAAATTCCCAGGAATCTACAAGGTTAGACTACTAGCAACAGTGGTGAGGGTGCCTGAACTGATCTACCTTGGTAATCAGATTGGTGAATACCCTAACTGTCATCATAGAGCCTTCATCCAGTAACTGATGGAAGCAGATGTAGAGATCCAGAGCCATGCACCAGGATAAGCTCTGAGAGTCCAGTCTAAGAGAAGGAAGAGGGATTACATGAGCAAGGTTGGTCAAGGTCATGATAGGGAAATCTACAGAGACAACTGAACCAAGTTCAAAGGAACTCACAAACAGCTGTGGAACCTCCACGGGACTGGATTAGACTCTCTACACAGAGGAGGTAGTTGTGTAGCTGGATCTTTTGAGGGGTCCCTAGTAGTATGATCAGGATGTATTCCTGATGCATGAACCAACTTTCTGGATCCCATTACCTATAGTCGGACTGTAGCATGAATCTTAGAAGGTCTTATTAATAAAATCAAACCTGAGCCAGGTATTGGGGTGAACACTGGAAGGTTAGAGAGACAGAATAAGCCACAGCTATCTCACCTCGCTGAATCCTCAGCTGGTCTTGTTTCCTCAGACTGGATGCCCCGAGCCCTCATCCAGAATGGGTCTCAGCTGAACTGCTGCTAGAAGCCTGAAAGCTTAACCAGTCCAAATGCTTCTCCAGGGCAAAGGCCTCTCCAGGGCAAATGCCTCTCCAGGGCAAATGCCTCTAGTTTCTGGTCCTCACGCTTTATATACCTTTCTGCTTTCTATCACCACTCCCTGGGATTAAAGGTGTGGCTTTCTGGGATTAAAGGTGTGTATCACTGTGCCTGGCCGGTTCCAATGTGGCCTTGAACTCACAGAGATCTAGAGGGATTTCTGTCTCTGGAATGCTAGAATTAAAGGCGTATGCTACCACTGCCTAACCTCTATGTTTAATATTGTGGCTGTCCTGTTCTCTGACCCCAGATAAGTTTATTAAGGTACACAATATTTTGAGGAACACAATACCACCACATCGGACACCTTTCTCACCCCTGATAAAGCAAAGAGGGGCTTGGTCCTGCCTCAATTAGGCTTAGCTGTTCCCCTATGGGAGAACTTACCCTGTTGGAGGAGGGGAGGAGATGGGGGGTAGAGTAGGGCAGTGGGAGGAGGAATGAGAGGGGGAATCTGTGGCTGGTATGTAAAATGAATAAAAAAATTTAAAAAAAGAGAGAAAAAAGAAAATGTTGTTTGACTGCTACTCATAATATTTCGAATTGAGCAATAGGTTAAAAGTTATGTACATTTACAAACTGTAGCAAGATCTGCAAGCTCATTTCCCACCAAACACCTAGGATGGACCCACAAGGTCCAATCTCACTCCTTGTCCTGACCCTGTGTGTATAAGAACCTTATTGAGTGAACTGCTGCCATGGGAAGAATTTTTATTAAATTCCATTACATAACTTTAAGCTAAATAATCTAGGCCATGAAAATATGCTATGGTTATAATTCATATACAGTTTTAAAAAGAAACAAAGCTTTTCTCTGCTGTCAGAAGCACTTATGGGTGTTGTCAATCTCTTTGTGCATGCTTACTTCCTCATATGTCAAAGTAGCCCATTTCCTTTGGCATGCTCTGCTTCAATAAAAGATTAATATTAAATATGCATAAAAAATATGCACACCAGATAAATAAGCAGGCTTGCATTTTATTGGAATCTGTACTTTTCTTTATGTCTGAAATGATTCTTAATTTAGAAGAATATTAAAGCAAAACTATTAATAATCAATCATTCTTTTGAAAGCAGTGTGCTTTAGTGGACATTAGGAAATTTTATTCTCAAAAAGCAATCTACAATTTTATTCTCAAATTTTATTCTCAAAAAGGCAATTATCAACTTTTTTTAATTTATTTTATTTTATTTTACAATATAATTCAACTTTACATATCAGCCATAGATTCCCCCTTTCTCCCCCCTCCTGCTCCACCCCCCTCCCCTCGGCCCACCCCCCATTTCCATCTCCTCCAGGGCAAAGACTCCCCCGAGGATTGAAATCAACCTGGTGGACTCAGCCCAGGTGGACTCAGGTCTAGTCCCCTCCTCCCAGGCTGAGGCAAGCGTCTTTGCTAAGCCCCAGGTTTCAAACAGCCAATTCATGCACTGAGCACAGGACCTGGTCCAACTGCCTGGATGCCTCCCAAACAGATCAAGCCAATCAACTGTCTCACCCATTCAGAGGGCCTGATCAAGTTGGGGGCCCCTCAGCCATTGGTTCACAGTTCATGTGTTTCCATTCGTTTGGCTACTCGTCCCTGTATTCCATCCATCCCTGGTCTCAACAACTCTTGCTCTCATAAACCCTCCTCCTTCTTGCCAACTGGACTCCCGGAGATCCACCTGGGGCCTGACCGTGGATATCTGCATCCAGTTCCCTCAGTCATTGGATGGGGTTTCTAGCACGACAATTAGGGTGTTTGGCCATCCTATCACCAGCGTAGGTCAGTTCGGGCTGTTTCGTGACCATTGCCAGCAGTCTATTGTGGGGGCATCTTTGTGGATTTCTGTGGGCCTCTCGACTCTGAGATACCACCTTACGCCAGTCAGAATGGCTAAGATCAAAAACACTGAAGACACCTTATGCTGGAGAGGATGTGGAGCTAGGGGAACTCTCCTCCACTGCTGGTGGGAATGCAAGCTTGTACAGCCACTTTGGAAATCAATATGGCGCTTTCTTAGAAAATTGGGAATCAATCTCCCCCAAGATCCAGCTATACCACTCTTGGGCATATACCCAAGAAATGCTCAATCATACCACAAGGGCACTTGCTCAGCTATGTTCATATCAGCATTATTTGTAATAGCCAGAACCTGGAAACAACCTAGATGCCCTTCAACCGAAGAATGGATAAATAAACTGTGGTACATATACTCAATGGAATACTACTCAGCAGAGAAAAACAATGACATCATGAGGTTTGCAGGCAAATGGATGGATCTAGAAAAAATCCTCCTGAGTGAGGCAACCCAGACTCAGAAAGACAAACATGGTATGTACCCACTCATAGGAGAATACTAGTTGTGGAACAAGGATGACTGGATGGCTACTCACAACACCAGGGAAGCTACCTGGAAAACAGGACCCCAAGAAAGACACGGGGATCGCCCAATGACGGAGAAATGGATGAGATCTACATGAACAGTCTGGACGTGAGTGGGGGTAATGAGGGGCGAGGGTTGAGGGAAAGAGAACTTGGGGGAGCGGGAGATCCCAACTGGATCAAAAACAGAGAGGGAACACAAGGAATGTTCATGGTAAATGAAGACCACATGAGAATAGGAAGAACTGTTTTTTTTAATGAATCAATTTAAAAAATTTTAATATCAGCTATTTGCCTGCCCCTACCCATCGTGGCCTTTCTTACCTGTTAAAATTATGCACTATTCACTGGACTTGGTTGTGCATGTTGGATGTTCAGCTGTGGCAAGAGGATTACAAATTTAAATTCAACCTTGGGTTACATGGGAAGACCAGTCTTGATTCTCACTCAACAAACACAAAAAGATTTTTTTTAGAATCTCCCACTTTAATTTTGAGAATATATCCTTCATATATATATTTCTCTCTCCATATAATGATAGACTTTGTGGGTATCTGTCTCCTGTGCCAAGGATATATGTAAACTTCAGTGCATAAGAGTCAACACATCCTAACTTCTTGCTTCTTTCACAGGAGTATAATTAATGAACAATGAGTTCAAAGTGGCCATGTCAGGTTGATAGAATGTGCCAATAATTCTTAAGATCAAGGAAGGTTCACATAAGCATCATAGTGTGTTTAAATGGGTATAATGAAGTACCACTGACTGGGTGTCTTATAAACAGCAGAAGTTGATTTCTCACAGATCCAGACGCTAGAAATCAGGTTCTAGTGAACCTCTTCCAGGCGAAGACAACCAACTTCTCTTTGTGTCCTCACATGACAAAGAGATACAACCTTCTCCCAAAGCCCCACTATTTAATACTGTCTCATGGGTATGCAGAATTTCAGTATACAGATTTGTAACTGATCATTTGATCTACAGGGAAAAACTACTCATGTGCCCATGTATTCTACTAACCTGTTCTAATGTGTACTGAATTCAACTGATATAAGTATCTAATTATAACAATTTTTTAAAGTATATAATTTTATAATTTTCCTTTTTCTTAACCTAGCACATTTTTTATGTAATTCTATATAATTTTTTAAAGAAATTTTGGATGTATCCTATTACTTTCCCTTTGAAACATTGTTACATATATTCATCACAAAAATGTCTAGGTTTTGTATGTCATACATAGTCATACATATCATGTGCTCTGCTATATTTATTCCTCTATTCTTTCTCTTTCCCTCCCATTTCTACTACCAATATTTTCCTAAATGGTCATCATTCCACTCTGGTACCTTGCATATGACATGCACACATGTATGTATGTGTATCTATATTGTTAGATGTATGTATATATAGAAGCCAGGGTCCATCCATGGGAGGAAACATGCACTATTTGCCTTTCTTTCTCTACTTTACTTTCTTGTTCTCATCTCCTCTCTCCTTCAGCTTTCTTCCTCCCCCAGTATCCCTCCTGCTTCCCACTTTCATGTTATATATGTGTATTTATATCTCTATGTATTTAAATCTTGAGTCCATGGATGAGAGAAAATGTACAGTATTTGTCTTTCTGAATTTGGCATATAATAATCTTCAGGTATGTACATCTCCCTGTGGATGACATAATTACATTCTTCTTGATGAACAAAACTCCATTGTGAATATTTATTATATTTTATTTATTAATTCATCCATGTTGGGTGCCCAGGTTGATTCTCTACCTTAAAGAAAGACTGTAAAGGGTTAAGAGGTCATAGCATAGTTCAGATATTTCAGATATCTTGAGCAGGGAAGCTGATAGAAATGTAAATAGAGCCTGTATTGATAAGATGAAGGGGAAACTGAGCTGCAGAAGAAGCAGGTGAACCTGGCTGACATCCTAAAGTCAGGCTGCTGGGCCGCCTTCGAGTTGCAAAGTTGGGTCCAGCTACAGAGGAAAGAGAGCAGGACTGGGCACAGATGAATGACTTGGAGAATGGATGGGCAGCAGATCCAGGTGAACTAACAAGATCAAACCAAATGGAGTGAGCAAAATAGATCAGCAGCAGAGATCAAGCCTAGCTGAAGCCTCTAGGATAGTCAGGAATCCTCTGCCTGCCAGCACCTTGACCTATACAATGGGTTCTCAGATGGGGTTGTTGCCACAGGACAATTTTGGTTGTCCACGTTTTTATGGGGTCCAGGTGAGGAAGTTACATCTGTTCCTTAATCTGGGGTGTCTGATGAATTCGATGGCCTGGTTTTCTTGATATAATTTACCACATGCATGTGTCCCACTAGTCTCCATTCACCCTGCTGACATGATAAGATGACTCTTTTCCATCCCTAGGAATAATTTAGTAGTCTGTACTATGTGGCTGCTGCTGGACAGACAGTGCCATTCCCACATCCGTCCAGATGTAGCGTCATCACCCATCCTCGAAGTGAAGTAAAAATCTGCTTGTAAAATGGAAATCTCAGAGCAAAGCACAGTCTGGAAAATGAGTGTTGTACAACATGGAATAACAGCGTGGGTCAGAGTCAGACCTTAACATAAAGCTACCCAAAGTTGCACCCTTCTGCCTTTTGGAAGAAGGGATTGTTGATCTCGGACACAGGAACTGACCCTGCTCATGCAGGCAGGCTCAGTCTTTCTCTGAGAAGGTTGCCAAGAGTCTCTCAGCAAGCATCTCCTGTTCCTTCCCAAATCGCTGCTCTTCCTCCACTGAGCCTCGCTTGGCTTTTCCCTGAGGTATGCTGCCACCAGGTTTCTGTTGTTTCCCTTTCTGTCTCTCCAGGGCTCACAGGAGTGACCAGAGTCCCTTTGTCCCCAGTGCCCACAGGTGTGACCAGAGTCCCTGTGTCCCCAGTGCCCATAGGAGCGATCACAGTTGCTGTGGGACTGACTTATATGGACTTTGGAAATCTGTCTTCACTTTCCACCAGAACCAGCCTTGGGAACAGACAGGACCCAAAACTTTTCTTTGGCAGTCTTTTGCTCAGCGTCTCTGTTTATGCTTTCAGTTTAATTTTAGAAATTTTTAGAAATAGTGATTACATTCTTTATGCTTGGCTTGACAGAAGGACAGATGAACTGGTTTATTAATACCGCATTATTTATGGCCATAATAAACTCACTTAAATTGTAGCTCCAGCCAGTCTGTGAATCAATCCAAAGATCATATATATTGCTTCAAATTACACTATCTGCTTCAAATGAAACTATAATTTGGCAATCCTTGCTAGTAAATGTACTAAGAGCTAGTTAGGGGAATGGAAGATTTCATGCATTACAGCAACAAAGAAAGAAAATAATCTATATGCTTACCCCCTCATCTTGTCTGAATCATTGCAATAGACTGAGTTCACTGGTACTCTAGTAAAAATGGTAAAATAACTTTAAATAACTATAAAGAAACTTCTGACTGACTGTGCATACTCCAAGATAAGATTGCTATCACACAGATGAGTTTACCTCTTACTTTGTAGAGAGTATGTCCTAGTTTGTAATACTTTTTGTGAGAAATAACATATGTTTTTACAAGACATGGAACTTTCAAAATAATCTAAACCTGCACTATTCTGTTTGGGCAAGGATGGGATATCTAAATGAATTATGGTGTTTGGCTTTATGTTATCTATACATTGCTTCATTAATGTCCCAGTATATCTGGCAGTGTTTAGTCTAACTAGATTCAGTGGCTTGTTGCAGGCAAATTTTATTTGAGATTATTATTTTTTTCAGTCTCAGTAATAATACATTGAATCATTGGGACTTGTTCCTGAAAATCTTTTGCAGGATACAGACAAATATCACAGCTGAATAGCTCTGTCTGGTCCCATGTCTATGATAAACACATCTAGGAGCATTGTTTATAATAATGGTCCCATTTGTACAGATACCAGAGAAAACTAGAAAAAACAGATACTAGGGTGCCATGAAATTCTCTATTAGGGTGACTTGGGTGGAGCGATAAAATTGGCAAGAAGTGTCATATGTACTTTAGCCTGAGCAAGAAATTTCCAAACCACTTATGCTAATTGGCTGAGAACAAAGGGACTGTTTGGGAAGCTTTACACAGTTGGTGCAGGGTCACAATTGTCCACAAGTAAATTTCTATAGACTCGGGGAAGTTAAAAAAGATCTATTATCTATCTACCTACCTCCCTATCATCTATTTATCTATAAATCATCAGTTTATTTATCATCTATCTATCTAATACAATGTCTCATTATGGCCTGGGCATTTTCCTCATATTTTGTGGGCAAGATATTCACAAGGAGAAACATGTTTATCTGTTCTTAAAGGATGAGACCAAAGCTAGCATGATTTAAAAGTAACTATAACCAGTGCATCAGTATGAGTCACGAAACTCAAGGAGATCTGGCTTACAGACCTGGGCAGACACTCCCTTCAGGGAGTTTTGGAATCATTGGGAAATGCTACTTCCTGCTAAGAGCCTGAGGCCTTGTCTCTGGAGAAAGACTTACTAGAGCTGCTCAGGATCATTGAGGAAAGTCAGGAAGAGTCAAGATCTAAATTCTGCTTTTTTTCTTTATCTGTCAATACACCTAACAGATGTGATGGTGGAAGTTCTCTTTACTTTGGAAAGTCAATTTGGTATTCAGAAGCCAGTGCACATTCATCTTGCCCCTCTTAGGGAGTGGGTTCCTATTCTAGTCTACTCCTAATTAGGTAATATTTATTTAATTGCTCCCATCTTTTGTTTCTCCTCTCCATGGGGTCTGCTTTACTCCATAATGACTTTTCTTGATAGCCACCTCTTGGAAAGGATGGACACTCTTTGACATTGTGAAGTACATTGTAAACTATTTTACTTCAATGACTAATCACAGTTTTAGAGACTAGAAGATGTTGTCGGCATTGGGCAGGATCCAGCTGATCGTTCTGGATAACAAATCTGAAAACTGACAAAGATAGGAAGAACAGTCTCATGAACTGATGATTATAGAAGTCATGAGGAGCAAGTCTGATTTACCGCTTTGAGATGAGATTTTAAAAGCAATAGTAGACACAGAACTACAGCAAGCAAGGGATGCTGAGAGCAGAATAAATAGTCTTCCTCAGGGATTAGCCTCCCAATTAGTTTTTCACTAAGTAGTCAGCTCTAAAGCATATACATACAGTAGCACTAAATGAACTGAACAAGTTGTGTTTCTACACTTTTGACCACACATACACACACACACACACACACACACACATAACAATTAAAAAAAAACCATGATTTCTAGAGGGAGCAAGGTGGACATAGAAGAAATTGGAAGGAAAAAAGAGAAGGGGGGAATGACGTAATGCTTAATTTAACAAAATTAAAATAGCATGTATGTATAACAAAAACATTGGAATGTTAAAAATAGTAGTAGTAGAAATCTGATTAATGGTAAGTAAAGTACTCTGAGAGAGATGACCCACAAAACAGGTGGACCTAAAAGTTGGTTTATGGTATAAATCCCAAGACTGCAAATGAGCAACTAGATGAGAGAAACAGAACTGCCTGTTTATGGAAATATTTTATTTCTGTATTGTTCAACAATTTAAACACTGCTTTTGTGTCTATTAACATGTCACATATGGCTTCATGGATCAGGAAATTAAGGCTGTTTGTTAGTTTATTTGTTTGGGCTTGCTTGTTTTGCTTTATAAGTTTTTGTTTGTTTTTATGTCTTGAGAAAGGTGTTATTTAATTCAGACTGACCTGAGTTTAGTATGTAGCCCAGGCTGGCCTTTAACTCATAACCCCCTGGCCACTGCCTCATTAGTGCTGGGATTACAGACTAGTTTGACTATGCTCAGCAGTAGAACTGGGGTTTCAGTTTTATTTAATTTTAGCTGATTTAAATGTAGCTATAAATACATGTGCCTATTATCTACTACATCAGACAAAGACATTCTATTTCTTGCCTTTTCATGAAGCTAAAATTTGATAATGGAAGGAAAATGTAGAGTCATATTACGTGATGCACACTTTTATATTTAAAATAGCATATACAAATTATAAGAATTAAAGGAAAGAAATATCCGGAAAAATAAACAGATTCCAAAATTATATTGGATACCATACTTTATCTTTCAATGACCTTCCCTTTGTCACAGCATTTTCAATTAAAAGATTGAAAGTGAATATATAGAAAAGACTTTGAAAACACTAAAATGCTTTCAATTGAAAGTATTATTTATTTACTGAGAACATATTTTTAGAAGTGATTTTTATTAAGACGTAATTTACATGTGATAAAGTTTAATTATTTAATGTACAATTCAAACCTTGTAGAATATTTACATATTTAAGTGATGGTCACTGTAACCTAATTTTAGAACAGTTTCATCATCCACAAAATAAATCTTATACTTATTCACAGCAGCCTCCTGGTCTCTTGCAGTCTACGTCTCTCTGGAGATATGCCTGTTTGGACAATTCTCAGTGTTTTGTCCTCTTTCTGGACCTCTTTGCAGTTGGTCCTCATTTCAGATGCTTCTTGGGCTTCAGAGACAAGTGGGTTCCATAAGAGGATTCCATGTTCTGTGGTTGATCAGGGGAGGCTTCTTGTCTTCTCTCCCCATAGCTTACTCATTATAAAGAAATCAAGGCCATTCTGATTCTGTCTCAGTGTCTCTCAGTGTATATATTCTTTTAGCTTTTACCTGCTTTATTCTTCTTCCTTTTTGCCTCTTTTCTACCTGGCTTTCAGAGTCATGTATATGAAAGGGATTTAGAGGACAAACGTCTGCTATAGATGATAGTCACCATTCACAACTCTCCCCTTTAAAGAGGAATATCTAGCCCTTACTAGGGTTCCCATATAGAAGCCATACATTAGGTCAATATTGAAGGTCAACTTCACAGTGTCAAGATTCACAGAAGAGACAAACCTTCCGGGCATACTTGTGAGGGAGTTTTCAGACTATTTCCATTTTGGTAGGATGATCCACCCTAAGTGTGACCATCATCATTCTGTGATCTGTGATCCTGTGCTGAATAAAAGCAAGATATTGTAGAAAGTAGCAACATTCACCCATGCTTCCTGTCTGAGAATGCAATTCAATGATCTTTCTCACATGCCTATCCCTATATCCTCCCCATCATGATGGACTATATCCTCAAACTGTGAACCAAAATAAAACCATTTTTCTTTCAGTTGCCTTTATAAGGTATTTTGTCAAAGCAATGAGAAAAAGAAATAACAGGCCGTATTAGTCCACCATGCAAATTAATTCCAGCATGTCAGCTTTCCCTCTTTGTCACACATGTTCAGATATTTTGGAATACTAGATCCACATAGTATGATGTGAGAATCTGACTAGCCACCTATCAGCAGCTCTGATGGTCCTCTATCAGCTGGGGGACCATCTATCCTCACCTTCACCTTCTCCTGCCCTGTATTTTGGTCACTGTGGAATTCTCAAATTCCTTGCCTCTGAAATAGTAATACAGTTTTCTAGACATATCAAATCTCATGTTTCCTACATGCACTGATTGAATTTCTATCAATAAAAAGTAGTGTTAGGCTAAGTCAAGTGCTTATGTAGAAAGTCTATCTAGAAAAGAGTGACATGTACCTGTCAAGAAAATAACCAGTTGGAAAATTAAGCACTCAGTTGAATGTTAGGTAAAGTGTCCCATCAAAGAGTATCGTATGAACCAAAAAGACAAAATAGTTATAAATATTACTGGTGATGTCAGTGGAGTCAATATGTGTAATGAAGGGTTCTTACTGTGGTACACAATGCATATCAACTGAGGACAAAGTACTGCCCATTCATGCTACTGACCCTATGGGGGAGGGCGTGAAGAGTTGTGGATTTCTTGTAAATAAATCTTTTCGAGTTAATAGTTTAGGAAGGCATCATAAAGATCTCCTGTAGACCAAATTTTATGGCAGGGAAAAAACTTCCTGCTTCTGGTGTGTGTGGATGTAGTTGTTTCTATTTCCCAGCTAGGGTTTCTTTAGACATTTGAAACATAAAGTGGTTAATTTTCATCCATAATTCTTTGTGGGTTTTTGTTTTTTTGTTTTGCTTTGTTTTTGCTGTTGAACCTGGTGTGTGGATGTATGTGGTCAGCATCCAAATATTAATGTCCGAGGAGAACAGCAAGTTCAAACATCAGGACCTCTCCTGGTGGTCTCTGGAAGTAGGAGTAAGCATCCTGACTTCAGGAGAGATACATTCATTTCTCTGTTGCAGAAACTTAAGACTTTCCAAATCCATGCTCTGTTCTGATCATGTTCTTTCTTTTTCCCTGTTTCCTTTTCCCTCTAACTATAAAAGGAATGCCAGTTTACTTTAGAATCTACAGGTACTCGTTGAAGGACATATTCTTAACAAAAGGCTCGAACCAACTCAGGTTCTTTGACCCAGTTATTATTCCTTCATTTTACAAATGTCTATTGGGTGACCAGGAACAAGTGGGGGTGATAATCTGGAGTTCCACATGGAGAAAGGAGATACAGTGTCTTCAGACCTTAAGGTTACATGCTGCTAACTTGAGAATGAGAGTTCTGCCCTCCTTCACGGTGTCTGGGTGGCTAGACAGTGCACTGCCTATGGTGCTGTTACATACAGTCTTTAACTTTAGATTTTGATATTTGGGGAGTCATGTGTGTTTTTATGTTTTAAGTTCTTAATAACCCAGTGGCCCTAAGGGGAATAGAGTAGCAATTACTATTATGCCAAGCTCAGGGGACTCATTCATACCCTACTAGGCTCTGTAGAAAAAAACAAAACTTTATCATTTTGATAGACACTTCCAGAGGTAAGTGTAGGAACTTCCCAAGGAGCAATCATAAAATGGCATTGTATGAAGTAAGCAAGAAGGTGCTGATTCTGAGGGAGCCCAGTGGAAGACACTATAGGTCAGTGTGAGGGAGAGGAAAAATATAATGTAACAGGTGATACTTCACTTGGAAACTGAAGGAAAAATAGATGTCTTATATTCCAGATATCAAAGAACAGACAAGGAATAGAATTGTTGAAGTGTCTCTGTGGAGAAAAATACACACACACACACACACACACACACACACACACACACACACACACACCACAAGGCTTTCTGTTTTCCTATTCCTTGGCTCTTTTAGACCTTGAAATATAGACCTTGAAACGAAAGAGCCTCTTGGTTTTTATTTTCTTTTATGCTTTTGTGTGAAATGATGTATGTGTGCTGCCAAATGGAGTTTGTGCTCCAAATTTCCTAATCCATTAATCTTCAGGTGTTTTCCACATTTTCCATCTGAGTGACTACAGGAGAACCACTGACCCTTCAAAAGGTTGGTAAGCCACAGAGAAGATAATGGCAGACTCTGTTAATACTGTGCATTTATAGGAAGACAAGATCACTTAGGATAATTACTCAGGGAATTGGTGGGGGAGTACAGACTGAATGCTCATCACTTATTAGTTTAGCATCAAAACTACTTCAATCTATGGGTAATGGGTAGAAATGACTTTTTAAAGTTAAATCTTGTGCCCTGGTGATGCACACCTCTGACACCAGAGCCTGCTTGAGTGCTGATTCACTGCAATTGTGGCTTCATGTCTGAAACTCAATTTCTATTGTGCTATGCCCTCCAGATGAGTTCTCTCCAGGATTCAGATGGCTCTGGCAACATCCTGCCTTGAATTTTGCTTTATTTTCTATTCCCTTTTGGGTATGATTAAAGTCTCCTACTCTTTGAAACACTTATTTGTTTCTGCTTCAGGGGAAGAGTTTGCTTAGTTAGGCTAAGTTAGCTTGGTCTGATTTTCCAAGTGAGTTTTCCCCTGTATGTTCCTTTATTGCAGGAGGTCTTGTAGGTGGAAACCAGCTCTTGAGCAGATAGCAGCAACAGCTCTCTCACTAATGGACTGCCAACAGCTGTCCTTTAGAATGGCTAAGCATTTGTCAGGCATTGTTTTTTGTGCATTCATTGTCTTTGTAAATGCTGAGGAGACCAGTTATAGCCCTATCATGTAGACTAAGGCATGGGGGCACAGAGAGAACAAAAACTGCTAGAACTCATGGAGTTAGTAGATGGCAGAGTTCTGCTGCTGTGCCAATCACCCCTGCTGCCAACCATTGTGTTCTAAGCCTATCACTGAGACTCAGGAACTTTACAAAAAAACAACCATCCTTACTGCTCATAGACTTCACAAAAGACTCTCATTTATCTAACTAATTGAATATGGGAAATCAGAGTTTTTTGAAGTATAAGTCACACAAGACACACAGGAGGCCACTGGTCAAGATGTGCTTCAATTGCTCGTGCCTCTAATCTCAACGTGCTGGGTTCTGTCATGTTACACTGACAAGCTGTGGTCCAGGATGACGTTCTCAACCTCTTTTCTCTCCTAGAGTGATTGTATCATGTAAAGCCCATGGCTTTAATTGTTACATATAATTCCTAGTTCTGATCTCTTCCCTGAGTCTCACTCTGTTCTCAGGGCTAACACATGTTTTCTTAGCAGACATGGTGGGCTTTTAAAGTTTTCAGACTGTATTCATCTTCATTGGGTGAGAGCTTTGAGGGCAGCACTGAGGATTGCCCATCCTCGAATCTCTAGCACCTGGGGCCACATCTGTTAAGTAGTTCCCCAGAACCATTTGTTAGATGAACTGATGTGAACTCAGACACTTTGTCCTGAGAGGGTGAGGCAGAATATTTTGCTCTTAGAAAACTCTTCCAGACTGGTTTCCTAATGCAGGAAACAGCTTAGTATACCTGGAGAAAATCTTCTCACAATCTTGATCTTTCCAACAGAAAATGTACAATTACAAGCCATCCCCATGGTTGGCTTTAGCTTTTATGTTCCCTGTCATTTGGAGTCAGGCACAGTTAGGGTTACATAGTAACATTATTCTTTGGTACATCCAGGACCACATACAAATCCTTCAATATTCCTTTAGCCTCAGTTTCCTTCTCTGTAAATATACATTATAAATCAACCAAAAGTTCATGACATTGTGAAGAATAAATAAGACCTGTTCATAAATGATGCAACATTCTCTTCTGTTAGTTGTTGAGCTGACAGTAGCCATCATATTTCTCTTGTTTCTATTATCTAGATATAAGAAACACAAGCAGTGTGCCAAGATAGTGACACTGCCATGGAGTTCATTAAATGACCCCCCAAACCTAGTGGTCAGCATTAACTTTCATCCAAGTGACATTTCCATCACTTTCTTGAACTGAGACGAGTTGGGATCATCAGTCAAAGACAACTTACTGATTTTAGAGTTCATGAAGAAGGGCTCTGGGGCAGTGGGAGGGGCTCTGGGGCAGTGGGAGGGGCTCTGGG
>CABHPH010130345.1:20754-33664 GCA_902168325.1 Peromyscus nudipes
CTCTGGGGCAGTGGGAGGGGCTCTGGGGCAGTGGGAGGGGCTCTGGGAGGAGTCCTGGGGCTGTGGAAGGGAGCCCTGGGAGGATACCTGGGGCAGTGGGAGGGAGCCCTTACTTTGACAGTTATCATCTAGTTAGAACAATGGATCAAATAGGACAGAAAATACTCTGAATTTTCTTTGTATAGTTAAGATTTTTAAATGTGCCAATGATTTAGAAGCCAAAGTGGGAGAAGTAAAAGCAAAACTCCTCTGTCTGTGGTAAGATCCTCACAGGCTCCCTTTACTCTGCTGCAGTCCCCACCTTAGAAAACTGAGTTATTTTGTTCCGCTGAGCAGGTGGACATGATTTAGGGGGTGGTGAAGCATGCTTTCTTCCTGAGTTCCAAGTGCCGGCGCGGTTCCTGGTACGCACTCTGCACCCAGATAGGTAGTGGTAGGATTGCAGTGACTGACGGGCTGTCCTCACACCTTTATCTACAGCAGTTCTTCATCATTCAAGACTAATTTTTGTCAAAGAAGAAGAATGACCACATCAGCACCTCGATTATCAGGGCATCGAATCCAAAAGGATGTTGATGAAGTTTAGGCAGGTTTCCTTGGCAAACCTAAGGAGCAAAGTGATAGCCAAATTAATACCTTGCCATTGATAATCACTTGGTTCAAAATCGTACTTAGAAGCACTGTGATTTCTTTGAGGTCCTACTCCTAAAATCTGGTTCTCTATAACTAAATGCTGTTCAGATTTTACTATGCAAAAAGTTACCTGGGATCTTACTAAGAGCCAAAATCTGATTCCACTGGTCTAGTGCAGGACTCACAATTCTACATTTTACACAAGCTCCAGATGTTGATTCTTGCATGCTCATGGAACCCAACTCTGAACACTGAGCACTCTGCCTTTATCCATCTGTCTCAGGCTCTTTATTTGTAGAATGCATGTGCGGGTGCTCTTGTGTCTCTATGTCCATCACATCAAGGCTGAAGATTGTTAGCATTCTTCTAGAAAACAACTCCCTTCAAAGTCTGTAAGTCAATGAAGCTGTTTGCATTTGACTTGGAGACAGCCACAGAGCTAGGATAACCTGCAACAGCTTCTACACTTAAGAAGGGCTTTCCTTCCTTCCCAAAGGATATTCTATGTTCATCAGTTAGCCATATCTATATAATTACTTGTCACAGAGCAAGTTCCTCATGGGAATAGCATTGGTGGGAAACCATAAGGAGCCTTCCAATTCCTGTCAGATGCAATATAGTCAATCAGCCCCAAAGAGGTCAGATACATTCTCATGATGTTTTTACATGCATTGAGGATGAGTACTATACATAGAAAGAATTAGTCATAAAGACAGTTCTTAAGTCTCATCTGAATGTATGTGCATTCGTAATGCAATTTGCTTGGGATTTTTGTTTCAGTGATTTTCTAGTTATAATATAAGCAATCCTATCTGTCAAGTTTTTGATGGGTCTTGTGACTTAAAATATGCATGTGTTTTAAACCTTAACAATTGGCAATAAAAAATCTGCAGTTTTTAAGTAAAATAGATTCTATAATGATTTTTCTAGCTTTATTCTAACACCCCACTTTGTGTTATCCTTACCTTTGCCGATATACTGTGTCATTACTTTGAACCTTTGGTCACTTGAGAATGTGTTGATATTTTTTAGAAAATAATGTTAAAATACAATACCAAGCATCCTCTAGTTCTTAACACAGTGTGTGGTATAATACACTGAAATGAAAACCATTTAACACCTACAGAGAATCAGAAAAATACCAGGAAACTGCATGTAAAGATTCTTGGAAAGGATGCATAAGAATTTTAGTGTGCTCTATTGGCTCTTCCGTTGTCTTCTCCCAAAAGGAGGTTCCAAAATGACGTTATTGCTGAATTTAACTAGGTAGACAATTGAACCCGTACTCACAAAATCATCCAGACCTTTGACCTCTTTTAAACCTCAAAGAACTCAGCCCAAGAACTACTGATAGGAAGGTATAGCCAGAGCTAAAAGCTGCTAGGTCCAACTGGAAGTCTGAAGAAGCTGGAAAGATGAGCACTACTGGTACCCAGCTTTCCCTTCCCATGCTCGGGCTGACCCTGGGGTTGTTTAAAGGCTGCCTCGCCGAGGAAACATGAGATGAACTAAGAAGCACTGAGAGAAACATACTACATGCTAAAATGGCAGATGGCAGCAAAGGCTTATTTCCCTTGGGTACTGCCAAACAACATGTCCTCAGCTTTCTGAGGAGCCTGAGGAAGTGACTGAGTCATTACAAGGCTGGCTGCCAGTAGAGGGGAGGTGGGATTTATTTTCCTGAGTGCACTGTCAAGGAGGAAAGTAATTCCTGATAAGGTTTCTGCCAGACAGACAATCACTGGTTCTATGCAGAAACTGTATGTTCTCTCCATTCCTCAATCTCCAAAGTGGTTAGGCATAGCTCACTGTGCTTAGCAGGCACTTGAGTGTCTCTCCAGGGAGGAACTGAACCAGAACATTGCTCATAATTGTCTTGCTCTTCAAGCTTGCTCAGTCTGTTCTTATCTAAACACTAGGATTACCTGGCCAGGGGTGGCGTGCCCCTCACTGTACCAGGCTTTCCCACATCAATCATTACCCCCACAGGCTTGCCTACAAGACAATATGATAGTTATTTTCTTGATTGAAGCTCTTCTGAGATGTCTCTAGCTTTTGTCAAATTGTAAAAGCAAAACAAAACTAAACCAAACAAAATAAAACCTAACCAGTTAAGTGACAATGAAGAAAATCTCCTGTTAGAATTGTTACAATGTTGAACCACATGACAAGTCTGTATGGTGGGTTCCTATAGAAACACTATAGGAACTTTATAAAGGAAAAAGGATGATGCTTAATCTCCACAGTTGGTAACATATTTATTAGGAGAAGTCTTTGCCGCCAAAGGAAATAGAAAGGCCTAGAACTTTATTTCTATTACATTTAGGAACATATGACTTCATAAAACAGAAATAAAAAGTATAATCCAAACATTTCTTTCCTAAAATATAAGTAAACAAAAGAACCAGAACAGAGATGTTTAAAACTCAGACTTAAGTGAAATTCCATGGAATTAAATACAGCATAAAATGGATATTTCCACTAAGGCTATCTTAGCTGAAGCAGCTATTTAAAAAACAAAAACAAAAACAAAATTAATGTAATTCTGGTTTAATTTAGTTTGAGTTTATCAAGTCAGCAAATGTCCATAAAAAAAGAAACTCAAGCTGGGCAAATCATTTTACTCTCTGTGAATGTCTGGAGGAAATAATGAAAACATATTTAAATGGCACTAGGAGTACATTTACTTTTATATAAAAATGTGTTGTTGTGTTTCTTGGACAATAAAAGTGATCCAAAAGAAACAAACCATTCTGTAATTCAGCATTTGAATCTCAGTGGGTTACCAATTGAAGAACCCTCCAAGATCCAAGCAAACCCTACTGAACACATGGTTCTCTAAATCAATACCAGGCTTAGCAAGTATGAGGTTTGGGCTGGCTCCTTCTCTCTTGCAGTTTCAGATAGTGTTCATAGAGTTTTGTGAATAGACTTTTAGTTCCTGGTGGCATGGTGACATAGGAATGGCTGTGGGCAACCCAAGGTGATGGTTTTGGCTTCCTGAGAGATGTCGCATGATCTCTGGGTTGAAGGCCCTTTTTATTCTGAGCTCCTCCTTGCAGGAAAATAATAACTGCTCAATGAAATGTTGAAAGAGAGCTGACCTTGTGAATTATGTGGTCTGTATACAGCAAAGCATCACCTCTGAAGTTGGTGTGGAGTAGATGGAAAGTCAATTAACATTCCTATACCAAATGCTTCAAGATAAAATGAAAGCTGATATTTTCTTTACAGAATCTTTCAACCCAGTAAAGCTCATCTTGGAGTGTGTATATGAGGTGACCTATGACTCAAAGTCTAACAAATCTGTCATGAAGGCCAAATTTTTATCTTTCTTATATGCAGAGGTAGAATTTCATTTTCAGGAAACAGGTAAACAGACTCTTTACTTGTCTTTGAGATAGAAAATTAAATAGACATTGAAACATTCTGTTGCCAGGATGACAGTTGAAGGAGAGAGAGAGAGAGAGAGAGAGAGAGAGAGAGAGAGAGAGAGAGAGAGAGAGAGAGAATTTATGTGTGCTTCATGTGTATATAGAGACATGTAAGAGAACTCTAACATGGCGGACCATCCAGACACACATTACCTGGTTAATGGAAGTGAGCTGTCATTCAAATGAAATCCCCTGTTCTTTTGAGTGGTATTGGTTCTCACAACTGCAGAGATTCTGTCATCTGATATGATAAGATCTCAGTATTTTAGAGTAATTTCCTTCCAAAGCACAAGACATATTTGTTCTACAAGGATCATGTTGTTTTGTCAACATTATTTGTTTGTTATTAATTTATTAGGCATCTGTGAAGAAATTTAACCTATTTAATATCTGGAGAAGACCAGGTTTTACCACTACCACCCAGCATTTCCACATCACTTTCTGTAATAATAAAGAAATAGATAAATATAACTGAAAATTGCACTTATCTAATAAAAATAGTTAATCACATGTAACATTTTATTTAATTTTAAATTATAACCACATATTAAAAACCACAAGAGGTCAAATGGAAGGACATAACTGAATCAACCTGCTTAGTAGGGGTTTCCTTGACTACAACACCTTATTGTTTTCACCTGTCCATCACCCTATACCTGCTACCTCAGCACGCTGGCACATGGAAAGGAGGGCTACATAGTAGGAAGAAGACATGCATTTAATTAAAAAAATGACATTTGTGTATGTGTGTGTGTGTGTGTGTGTGTGAGAGAGAGAGAGAGAGAGAGAGAGAGAGAGAGAGAGAGAGAGAGAGACCAATGCACATATGTGGAAGTCAGAAGAGTCATTTATATCCTATTTTGTGGGTCTAGGAATAAAACTTAGCTTATCAGATTTTGGGGGCAAATGCCTTTATCTGCAGAGCCATCTCACCATACAGAGAGACTCGTATTTTAACACCAAGTCTTTGGCTGTGTATTTACAAATGTGGTTTACAACTAACACTGTTATCTCCAGAATGAGACAGTCTGGCTGAATCTCATGTGCAACACTTCTGTTTATGATTCTACCAGTGAACAAAACAATAACTGGCATCAATGGAACACAGCTACACCTGTAAAGCATTTTCTGTGTCAGTCTCCTATATCTTCAACAATGCTGAGGGATAAGGATCACAGTCACTTCCACCCCCATGACAGTGATCCCAGCCTGCTCTGTTTATTAACATTTCCCAAGACTCCAGAATGCTGCCTGCCTCATAGAAGACATGAGAAATGGTTAAGTTGATTTCTCTGATGATAGACATGAAGTTCAGAGGAATTGAATCAGCTTAAATTGTTCATCTAGGAAAGGGTTCTCGTTCTGGAAACCATAAGTTCCATGTAGGTTTTATTGCTTCTTTCCATGGCTTTGCTCTAGCTAAGAGCACATGTTTGTTCGTGAGGCATCCTGTGGAGGACTTTCCATTCAACATTACTAGTCTATGTCCCTCCCAAAGTGTGTGGGTTTGCTCCTCTTACACAGACAAGGGAACTGAGTTTCAAAGAAGTGGAGTGGCTTGCTCAAAGTAGACCAGTCGCAGAGCTAGACTTAGAATGTTAGCTTCCATGCCATGGAGATGTCACAAAAAGAAATGACCAGAGTGAACAGACATTGATATTTCCACAAAAGGCATTTTAATTTAGCATCAACAACTTTCAGGATTACGTTAATGATAATATAGTAATTCAGACAATCCAGTGAGATTTGAGCTGCAAATAAATGGGTGTAGTTATTCAAAAGAACCATGGTAAGTAGAAAGAAGACTGCTGTGGAATGATGTGTTACATCTGTTTATGCTGTGGAATATTTCCTCAATGATGCAAAGATATGTTGCAATCTTTCATTTTTTTTTTTTGGTTTTCAGAGACAGGGTTTCTCTGTGTAGCTTTCCGCCTTTCCTGGACCTCACTCTGTAGGCCAGGCTGGCCTCGAACTCACAAAGGCTGGGTGGTGGTGGCTCACGCCTTTAATCCCAGCACTCTGGAGGCAGAGGAAGGTGTTGCAATCTTTTATGTTACATTTGTTTAACTCTGTGAACCTGTGTTACTGTGCCTGCCTAAAACACCTGATTGGTCTAATAAAGATGTGAACAGCCAATAGCTCGACAGGAAAGGATTGGCATGGCTGGTAGGCAGAGAGAATAAATGGGAGGAGAAATCTGGGAAGAGGAAGATCAAGGAACGAGAAAAGGAGCAAGAAAAGAAGGGGCTAGCCACCTAGCCACACAGCCAGACACAGAATAAGAAGGAAAGAAAAGATATATAGAAATAGAGAAAGATAAAAGTCCAGAGGCAGCAGGTAGATGGGATAATTTAAGTTAAGAAAAGCTGGCTAGAAATAAGCGAAGCAAAGGCTGGGCATTTATAAGAAAGAATAAGACTATGTGTGTGATTTATTTGGGAGCTGGGTGGCAGGCTCCCCCCAAAAGCAAAGAATAAAGAGTAAAAAGACTAAAAATAACCAACTACAGAAGACTAGGGCTGTTTGTTGTTCAAGTCCAGACCTGATACAGGTGATGTGAGGAGGTGGTCAGGCTGTGAGCTCTGCACTCCCTCAGGATGCCTGCCAGCTGCTATTGGGCTGCTGGGTATTTTATTTGGGTTAAAAGCATAAATCATTCAAGTCTATGTAACGAGTCTTGGGCAAGCTGATTCACACCAGTCTATGTAACGAGTCTCGGGCAAGCTGATTCACACCAGTCTATGTAACGAGTCTCTGGAAAGCTGATTCACACAAGTCTATGTAACGAGTCTCGGGCAAGCTGATTCATACAAAACAAACAAGAGGATGTCTCATAAACAAAAGTTATTTTACAGTAGGAAATCACTTTACCCAAGGCCTGGGAGGGCCTGGTTGGGATGGAAGCTCTAGACGTTGTAGCAGAGGGTTGACAAACACTGAAGTTATTTCCAGTCAGGAGATAAAATGAAGCATTTGTTTTCTCCCTGAACATTAAATGGCACCAAAGAGAGTTGATAACATTTCTGGTGGAAATCAGCTCATAAATTGCTGTTGTAACTATCTATGTAAAGGGCATTATTTAAGAGTAGTGTCTTCTATTGCTGATATAGGAGACAATACCCACTCATTCTTACTCTCTACTATACTTTCTGAAACCAAGATACTATCATTGTTGTGACATATTTTTTTTTTTACCAGGTTTTCATTAAGAAGTTCATGGTCACAAAGTCACTTGGGTGCACTGCTTTGGGAATCAAGAGGCCCATGTTTCACACAGTGGCTAGATCATGGCCTTGAGCCTTCATTGGTACATGTAAGTGTTGGGGTAGATGATATGTTCTTCTTTAATGACTTAAAATTGTTAATGTGTAAATTTGCTTTCATATTAGTGGACCTCTACAGCTTTCTGATTGCCCAACCTCCATTTACTTTGCCACTTTGTCATGGGACTGGTAGAAATGAAGAGAGTTTAAAGAGGCATTTATGTCTCTCTCAATTCTACTATCAGACTATTGAAACAATGAACCAAACTGGGAATTTCCTGCTAGGAGAAGGAAGGGACATGAACAAGAGGGCAAGTTTTCTCTCTGGAAGAGATGTTAAAGAGTTCTGACAACTTTTCAGATCACCTTATAGAATGCTACTGAACCCAGACAACAATGGGTCAGTGGTGGGCTGGACCACACTGTGACTTAGACTACGTAGACATACATATCCGTGGATCTCTATTTAAACTTTTGTCTCACTTCAAGTCCCTTGTCCTTCTTCCCAATGTGGTCACACTGAATAAATATCCTTTTCCTTCTTTGAACAATTAATTTGGCTCTCTTTGTTGGCTTACTGAAGACAAATAGCTGGACCAGACTGGGGACTCTAGTATAATCCCCAAGTTCAGTAACAACATGCCTTAGATGGAAAAGTAGAGGGAACCTAAGATGTATTACTGTTATTTGTGATGATTTATGAAAGTCCTCTTGTTTTTAATCCTATTATTCATTCTCCTTTTTCTCTTCCTGGTGGGTAATGAGCCAAGACCTGAGGTTCTCTCGGGTTTCTGCCTCACACTAAACTGGGCGTTCAAGATCTGTGATCTATTAAGGCAAGTGCTCCTAGTCATGAGTCTTTGATTCTGTTACCTCATGGCTTTCAATGTCCTTGCCTGTTACATATTTTTGGAAATGTTTGTACTGCCAGTTTAATGGGTTTTCAGGAAGTACTGAAGAAAAGTACATATATTAAATGTTACAAATCTAGCTAGAAATTACCTGTGTAATATTTGATTAAAGTAATGAAATGGAAAAGTTTTGAGGAAATGATTTGGGCAGCCATATGTGAAAAAAAGTGGCATAGGAAGGGCCAGCAGCCAGAAACAGGGAAACAATGGAAGTCTTTTCTTTAGAGAGGAGGGAGTACAGACAGCTTAATCAGAAAGTCATATGTGGAGAGGATGAAGCAGGCTTTGCTTAATAACCATTATCAGAGCAAGAGAGACTGGAGGCAATTTCTGGTTTCAGCTGGCTATGTCTTATGGGTGGACAGACAACAGACTATTTTCCTCTTAAAAAGGAGCCAGGCAAGGACAGAAATAAAAGTCATAAAGAATCAAAGAAAAAGATACACTTTTATTCTGATGTTAACACAACCAATGGACATATCAAGTACATTCCTAAGGGAAGAAGTTGGCATTCTGAGAACTGTCAGGCAATCAGGACTCTGCTCAATCCTGCATTTTAGGTCTCTGAGATATGGGTTGCCTACAGGTTGTTTTCTGGATTTGGCTTCAAAACACAAAGTCTTGGTGTGATCTCATGTCTTCCTGACTGGTCACTTTTGGGTTAGCTGTGATGATTTATTCAGGTCACTGACCATAGGCCCCCAGCACTAAAATAACTAAAACTAACTTGTTAGGTTCTTGTGGCCAGCTATGTAGCATTATTTAACATATTTTTTTGTTCATGAGCTCTGAATCTTTATGTTTTGTTAGGACACTTTCTGGTTTACCTGAACTAATATCAAACCAAAGCCAAGATTGTACATCATACATATCTCTAAGATTTGTAAGCTCTAAATGTTTTCTAAGTCCTCACTTCTGCCTCCTGTATAGTTGGGTTTGGGTCTCTCACAATAACCACTAGGTTTTTGTGTAGACACACCACTCAGATCTCAAATCTCTTGTATTCATTTAACTTTAAAAGGACCATTTTTAGCTGAGATGTATAATGTCTCACACGTTTCAGTGGGAAAGAAGTGCTTTGGATCATGCCATTCTTATTGCAAGACTTTTCACACTTGGTAGGATCCTGCTTTGTCATTTGTGGCTGAGCAGACATTTACAAAAGCAAAGAATAGGCTGGTCCAAAAAACTGGCATAAAGTTAATGAAGAAACAATCATTTATTTTTAAAAAGATTTGCTTTTATTTTAAGTTATATGTGTGTATGTGTAGCTCTGTGAATATGACACAAATGCAGATGCCTTGATGCCCCCAGAGGTCAGAAGAATGTGTCATATCCCCTGGAGCTGGAGTCACAGGTAGGCATGAGCTGCCTGACATGGGAGCCCTAAACCAAACTTGAGGTCTCTGCTAGAAAAATGTTTACCCTCAACTGCTGGGTCATCTCTCTAGCCTCAAGAAATAATAATTTCTGAGGGAGAATTTCAAGAAACTTTAGACATAGAAATAGGGCTTTCCTATTATGAGCCATAACAACCAAGAATACTGTCCACTCAGAGAATTGGCTCTAGTACACAATAGCAAAGGTGTTTGTTAAAGCTGATGGGCAATAGAGGTAGTTTGTGATGGAGTACTTGGAAGGAAATATATATCAGCCAATAGGTTGATTAAGGAAAATGAATAAATAAAACATAAGAGAGGATATGTTTGGTTTGATCTGAATCGATTATGAACCTAGCAGAGAGACAAAGAAATAGCTGAATCAGAGTACAATAGAAATGGATTAAATAGGCTGAAAATTGGCTAATATATTACTACTAGTTTTCTGTGAATTTGTAAATTTGTAAATTTGTTTTTACTGGTATACAGTTGCAGTTGGAGATTATTCAGTTCTAGACTGTTTATTTATAAGACAGGAACAGGAAGCCTAAGTGTATTGTCTCCTGAGCTTGAAGATGATGTAGCTTATAAGCAAACCAAGCACTTCTGAAACATGTCTTTGTTGTATAATTAGAATTTCTAAGTAACAATAAGTGAATAAATCCTCAAGGACTCATCATTTTTAAAGTTTTGTGTCACTGGGAATGTCCTTGTTATGTGTGTCTGGATAAATGTGATATCTGGAAAATTGGTCTGGTATTAGCTATTTTTCTTCTTGTGGTGACAAAATGTCTGAGAAAAACAAGCTAAGGAAGAAAAGGTTTATTGGACTCAGAGTCCATCATGGCAAAGAGGGGATGCACCAAAGTCAGCTGTGGCTACAGGATCATGAGGTACCTGGCCACCTGTAAGCAGTCAGGGAGCAGAAGAGATGGGTGCCAATGCCAGTTCCAATGCTCTAGTTTTCCTTTTCATCCCATCTCAAGCATCAATCCATGTGATATGCCTCAGACATGCAGGGTGGGGCTTCCTTCCTCACTTACACCAGTCTAGTAATGTCCCCAAAGACAAGCCCAGTGATATGTCTCGCAGTTGATCGTAAATCCTGTCACCCACACAAAGATTAACTATTATATGAGTCAAAACATTTTAAATAATAATGACTCAAATCTTCCTTCATGTTCAAATCAACAGATACAGAGTGAAAAAAAAATTAGAATTCCAGTGGCCATTTGAGACTTTAAATGGTCATGAAATGATATGCTACTGCATGTCCATTTAGTAATGTTGCATATGCCAGGGAGCTAAAATCAGCAATTCTATGAAATACTGAATTTACATTCACAGATCTCTATGCTTAGTTAGCTGGGAAATTTAACCGCAAGCATTGGAAAAAAGACTTTCTGTGTTTTGAAAATAATATGAAAGAAAAGGCTAGTTTTATTTTAACTTGACAAGCTATATAAACTTAGAGGAGGGAAATTTAATTGAGAAAATGCCTCCAGAAGACCAGGCTCCAAGAATACAAGCCTCTTGGGCATTTTCTTTAATGAGGGAGGGCCCAGCCCATTGCAAGAGGTGCCATCCCTGGGCTGGTGGTCCTGGTTTCTGTAAGAAAGCAGGCTGAGCAATGAGCAAGTCATGGGGAGCAAGCCAGTCAGCAGCTCCCCTTCATGGCCTCTGCATCAACTTCTGACTCCAGGTTCCTGCCTTTGTTTGATTTCCTTCCCTAACTGCTTTCAGTTATGAGCTATTATATGAAAGTGTCAATTAAATAAACCTCCCTCTCCACAAATCACCTTTGGTCACAGTGTTTCATCATAGCAATAATAACCCCAACTAAAACCTAAGGTTTCTCAGTCCTTTGACCTTATCTATTCTTGAAAATATACTATATTTCTTTAACTTAGAGTAGTGACTAGGTTAGGTAAACTTGAATTTTACCTATGAAGAGACCCTGAAATCTTTCTTCTTTTGATCATGGATAGAATCTTTAATTTATTAACATTTCAATTTTCAAATTTTCAGTGGAAAATGTCTTATATATTGACTTCCTTGATTGTACTTCTTTAATTCAGAGTAGGAGTAGCTTTATTATACTTGATTCTTACCTAAGAATGGCTCCTAATGACATATTGCTACACCCGTAGATCAGTACCTCACTGAACTCTCATCAGAGAAGCTTCTTTCGGCAGTAGATGGGAATTATCACAGAGAAACTGAGAAACGGGCAGAGAGTTAAACACTTAAGAGCACTTAGTCCTAATTGGGTTGTCTTCACCAAGCCCCTACCCTAAGGCTTGGGGATCTCTGTGGAGGAGGAGGCAGAAAGAGTCTAACAGGGAATGGTGCACCTATGAACACAGAGAGAGTGTGGCAGTGTGCACAAGGCTTATAGACTGTGTCCCAGCACTGACTGGAGGACGTAGACACAAAGTCCACCCCTAACCAAGAAGCTATTTGCAATTTATACCCGCAGGAATAGGGGAAATCTGCCTTCTTCAATGGAGTATCACTGGGCATATCACTCAAACCCCAGGAGTAGGTGGCCAACACAAAACAAACTCCATGTTCTTGTTGTTGTTGCTGAGGGTGGGCTTTTTGCTTTGTTTTGACATTTTTGTCTTATTGTTTGTTTTTATTTTCATTTTTGTCTCTTTATGAAAGAGAGTGAGGAGAGAGAACATAAAGATGGGTGGGTAAGGAGGTGGGGAGGATCCGGGAGGAGTTGGGATAGGGGAAAACATGATCAAAATATGGACCTAAGAAACAAGCTGGTGGCCGGGCGTTGGTGGCGCACACCTTTAATCCCAGCACTCGGGAGGCAGAGCCAGGCGGATCTCTGTGAGTTCGAGGCCAGCCTGGGCTACCAAGTGAGTTCCAGGAAAGGTGCAAAGCTACACAGAGAAACCCTGTCTCGAAAAAACAAAAAAAAAAAAAAAAGAAACAAGCTGGTGTAGCAATCCTAATATCTAATAAAATAGACTTCAAACTAAAATCAATCGAAAGAGATCAGGATGGACATTACATATTTATCACAGGAAAAATCCACCAAGATGAAGTCTCAATTCTGAAAGTTGGGAAGTCTTGGGAAAAGTTGGTCTTTCTTTCTCCGGGGGAAAAAATCTTTCTCTTAAACTAAAAAGCTTTTCTTAGAAAATTTGGGGGGTAAATCTCTCTAAAAAACTTAAAAACTAAAGCCTTTCAGAACTCTCTCTCAAAAGGACAAAAATTAGAATTACCTGAAGATATTAGTATGGGGACCATCTGTGATTAGCTCTAAGGGA
>CABHPH010130346.1:196-19315 GCA_902168325.1 Peromyscus nudipes
GCAGCTTCTTAAATGATAACTGCCCTCCAAAACACACACACACACACACACACACACACACACACCCTGGTCATGCATCTCCCTCCACAACACAGCCTCAGAGTCCTCCAGAAAAGGTCCAGCGGTCTTTAATGATCCACCTACAGCCCGGCTGGGCTGACAGCCAGGATCAGAGAGGCCAGCTCTGTTCTTGGCAGGAAATGAGGGGCCGTTATAGAAATGCCACCCAGGCTGGGAACAAGATCTATGGAGTAGCGGCCATGAGTGGGTGAGGTGATGAGGAGCAAAGGGTAAACCAGGGCACCCTGGTCTGTGGCCCTTGCCCACAGAATCTGCAGAGATCAGCATTCCAGCATGCTGGGTAGGTTGCGGCCAGGGAAACTTGTTCTTTGTCTGTGGATCTCAAGCTTCAGTTACCTCTGGATCGCCTAGGAAGGGGTCAGTGTTTAAAGGGTGTCTCCCAGAATCTAGTGCGAGTTAGAGGTAGGATCTGAGGATCAGTCTTTAGAACAAGCCTTCCAAGGGAGGAAAGGACTTTGGGACATATGTCTAGTGATTCAGACAAGAAAGCTAATAGAGTCATTGTAACCCTTTGATATACAAGAATAGGAAGAGTATCTATTTCCCTAATCTTGAAAATAAGACAACTCTATGGAGCTGCCTCTCCTCCATAAACCCATTTGCTTCATTGGCGAAATTTTCTAGCATGCAGACTATTGGATCCCAGTGTAGCTACACATAGTGATAGTGTTATTACTGTGGCTTTATATAGCATGCATTCTGTGTTGGGTTCTCTACTGTCTCACTTAATCTGAGTGATAATTATTGAGGTGGGTTGTATTATTAATCCAGCCAAGACAGAATGAAACTGAGGCCTAAAGGGGTAAAAATAACCCATGATAAGGTCATAAGCATAAAGGATTAACCTGGGATTCAGGCTCCGCTCAGCAGCTATTGGAATTGGTTTCCAATGTAGAGCAGGAAAAAGGCCATTCCTCTCCCTGTTATGTACAGGACCTGAAGCCTGTGAGTTAAACATTCGAAAGATAGATGAATAGGAGGAAACAGCCCAGCTTATTTATACATGTGATTTACATACACATGGGGGAACTCAGATAAGTTAGAGTACTCAAAGGCCTGGTTAGATTTGGGAGTTAGTAGAACATCTTAACAAGAGCAGATAAAATAAGACAAGAGACAAGAAAACAGGAAGGGGTGGGCTGGCTTACAGGGAAAGGAATTGAAGCCAGGTCATGTTTGAGGAGCCTAATAGCAGGGTTTTGAACATGTAACTGTGTGAAGATGTGCTTCAAAGTTCTCCCTGGACTCAGTATTATGAGCATATAATTGCTCATCCCTAAAGTAGCCACCTCATGCATCCACAAGTTCACTAACAGGGTTGTGATGGTTTGAATGAGAAAGGACAAGCATAGTCTTGGAATTTAAATACTTGATTCCTAGTGGGTGGTGCTGTTTTGGGAGTTTTGAGTGGCACTATCTGGTGGGAGAAATTTTATCACTGGGGCTGGGCTTTGAGAGTAAAAAGTCTCCCCTATTTCCAATTTTCTCTGTCTGCTTCATGCGTGTGGCTCAGGATGTCAGCTCTCAGCTCCTTGTTCCTGCTGCTGTACTTACCACCTGTTTCCAGGCCATCCTCACCCTATGGACTATAATCTTCTGGAGTCATGAACTAAAACTTCCTTCTATAAGTGGCCTTGGTCATGGTGCTTTATCCCAGCCACAGAAAAGTAACTGATCCAAAGTTGGTACCAGGAGTAGGGTGTTGATGGAAATATGATGACCATATTGTTTTTGCAGGAATGTGGAATAGAAAAGTAGTTGGAAGTAAGTGATACTTAACAGACCATCCTGATAGGATCTTGGAAGATAGTAGAGCTGAAATTTATGCAGACTATGGAGGCTCAGCTTAAGAGGTATCAGAGGAAAACAACGATTTTGAACAGCAGTTGGGCTCGTGGCCATTCCTTTAATACTTTATCGAAGAATCTGGCCATGATAGTGATGGACTTTTAGTCTTCTGGAACTATAAGCCCAAATAAATCCTTCTTTTTATAGGTTGTGTTGACCATGGTGTTTAATCCCAGAAAAGTAACTAATAAAAAAGGTAAGAAAAAGAGGGTTGACTATCTTCCATATGGATGGAATTTGGTGGTATAAGATAGGTACACCTCTGGAGTCTATCGTTACTAAATATCCAAGGACTGGGGGGGACATTGATCAAGGCAGTATTTTCCTGAAGGTTGAAAAAGTAGCTTCATTGTGGTCATCTACCCTTGCTGGAAGGCTATGTAATATAATCACGTAGTATGGGGTATGTTATGTAATGCTTACTAAAATTGGCTCCTCAGGGCAACAAAAGAAGTGAAATTGATAGGAAGTAAGGATTATTTTAGTGAAGTTTATTTCTGCAGAGCCTTGGTAGTACTTCCTGTCTCCATTCCTCAGGTAATTCTTCAGGTGCACTTCCGGGAAGACAAATGTATACATTGCTCCCAGGCAGAGGAAGCACGAGGAGCAAACTCCCTCTGCATTTGTTGTATCTAAGTTGACTTCAGTGGCATATTTTGTGGTAACAAATTCTGGGCCCTCCTTCCTTAACTAGTACATCATACAGCCCATCTGCTTCAGGCTGGGCTAAAGCTTCACCTGTCATTAATCAGTCTTAATGCTCAGGTTCTGACAGATGTGCAGTGGAGTGATGGCTTTAAGCAGGTGTTACTATTGTGACCACAAAAGGCCGGAGAACTACCTGAGATTCTGAGTGGAATGCTGTCTTGAGAGTCAGAGACCCAGGGTGGGCTCTTGCTTTAAATCAGCAACCACCAAGTCACTGTACTGTGACTCTCTTTCCTGATGTCCCACACGATTGCAAGACAGTTTTGGCTCAAACATGGCTGATGACAAGGCAAGAACTCCAGTGCATTCAGAGGTTGGGGATCAGCCAAGTACCCCATTCACAGGGTTGAGGGATTGGTCTGGGGCCAGCATCTCTTGAGGCATGATGAAATCTCTGGCCCTGTGGTCAGCCATGCAATCAGCATTTGCTGATGGATCAAGGTGGTACGTGGGGAGCTGGGATGGACCTCAGAGGATGGGAAGAACGTTGCAGTGAGCTGAGAAGGAAGCCTCTAAGGCAAGCATGTTCAAGTAAGTCCCTTCTAATGGAGCAGTGATTAGCATGTTAGTCAAGACATGGGCAGTCCATCTGAGGCAGCATCCAGGACAGCTTTGCTTCATGTAGCACCAGAGTTGTGGTTCCTCCTCAATTCAAAGTCTGTTGTTAAAGAGAGGGGACGAAAGCTAAGGGTACCAGACCTCTCTAATAAGAGAACAATCTGTTCAGAATTCCCAGTTTACTGATTGTTCCTCTATAAATCCTTTCTTGGTACCCCTCATCTGACCTGAATAGCCTTGCCTTACAGTCAGCTCTGGAGACCTTCTTTCCCACATGGCATCATGATTGCTGCAGGTCAGTCTATATAAGATCAGGAGGTTCCAAGAAGGGCCCTTAACATCAAGATGCAGTTGCAGTGGTTAAATATATAGTAAGCAAGTCTATGTCGAGATGAGTTGCCCAAAAGCCTTCTCTAGGCAGTTCGTCTTCTCTCAGGCCTTGTGGCCCTGCGCTGACCTCAGAGAATGTCCCCTTTCAGAGGAAAGAAGAAATGGCTGAACATACAGTGATGTCTGGAATGGTACTTGGGGCTGACAGCTGCCTGACTGAATCATGAAAATGGCATCTCCTCTGGAAGAGGACTCCCATCACTGTGCGCTCCACCCAGGGCTGGAATGAAAACCACAGACTCCTTTCCAGGCCCCTGGAGGGAAGCCCCCTTCCCCATCCAGGCAGAGGGGAAGCTGGAGCCTGGCACAGAAGGTCTCCTTGCCATGAGTCAGGTAGAGAAACAGCTTGTGTCTCAAGGAGAAAGTGGAATTTCAGAGTACACAAGGGTAAATATTGAATGTGAGATGCCGCTAATTAGCCACACAAAGGCCGTTAGCATTAATGAGTCCTGTCCCTTTGTAGTGAGAAGCAACCATTTCTTTGGTCCAGGCTCACTGGCAACGGCCCAGTGTGCTAGCTGTTGCTGTGAGTCTTTTGTGACACTTTAATCTTAGAAAAAGCAGGAAAAAAAAATAACAAAAATAACAACTAGGATTGCAACGAAGTCCCACCCCTTTCAACATTTCCTGTAACATACACAGAAACTTCAGGTTAAAAATATACTAAAAATACATCATTTGTTTCCCATTAACAAACTAAATCATATCTCTCCCCCAGACTTTGGAGAGAAAAAAGGAGCAGGGTGGAGAAGTGGTAGTAACTTGGATTTTTTTTTTCTTGAGCTCCTACCACGTACAGAGCCATACGTATCCTTTTGTAAACCTCCAGTCATCTGGGCTACATAGATGGCTCAGTGCTTGAGGGCATGTTCTGCTCTTGAAGAGGACCAGAGTTGGATTCCAGCACCCATGTCAAATAGTTCAACAATCACCTATAACTACAGCTACAGGGGATCTGAAGATTCTAGCCATATGTGTATATGTGTGTGTGTGTGTGTGTATACATGCATATATCCATACACATACATACACACCTAATCAAAAATAAAATAAGCATTTTTTAAACCCTTCCAATAAAAACAGGAGGTGTATTCTATTACCTCCAATTGCCGGACGAGGGACATTTAGGCTTAGAGGGGTTAAGTAACTTGTCCTTGTTCCCTAGTTAATAAATGGGAGAGTCAGGATGCCTCTGCTGTGCCCAGGTCCAAAGCCATCCAAAGCTGTGGTGGCAATCCTGATGCTGAACACTCTTGGAAGGAAGCAGGGGATGATCGTTATGAGCATTGCTGTCCCTTCCACAGTGGGAAAGGAGTATGGAATCAACTAATGATTTTGTTGTTGCTTATTAATACAGTCATTTCTTTGAAGTTTATGTATGTCTGCTATGAGCTGGACTGGGACACAATAGATTGTCCTTGCTTCCATGGAGATTACCAATATGGATGGATGCAGATAACCATAAGGAGAGTTTGATCAATAGTAAAGAATGGAACTTATGACAGCATGAATTAGGGGTGTCTAAGTATGTGTGTGAAGGGTGAGAAAAAAAATAATCCCTTAATACAGTTTTAGAGCCTCATTGAGTCTAACCTAGGTTAAATAGAATGGAAGGGTGTTGCTCCTTGAGGGGTTCCTTGGACCAATCATGTGGAGGTGAGCTACAGCAGGAGCATGAAGTGAGAGCCATATGTTGGTTTGTGCAGATATGACATGGACTTGGAACAAGCTGTATTGAGGGATAAAGCTGAATTAGCAGGCAAAGGTGGGTCACCAAGGATGTGGTAGGCAAGGTATTGAACTTGGACTTTATCCTTGGCAAATGGAGCCATGATAGCCTTCTCTTCTCCTCTTCTCTCCTCTCCTCCCCTTCTTTCTGAATGAAGTACTAGGGATTGAACCCAGGGCCTTATGCACACTAGGCAAGTGTTCTACCACAAAGCCCATGTCTTCAGCCTTGTCTTTACTTTTTGTCTTAAGAGAAGATCTAATTGCCCAGGCTGGCTTCGAATTCTCTTTCTAGTTCTGACAGGCTTTGATCTTACAATCTGTCTGCCTCAGCTTCCTGGGTTACTGCTCTTTGTCACTATCCCTGGATCCATTATAGCATTTCCAGGTACAGGCATGTTATGAGAGATGAACCTGAGCAGGGCAGGGGTAGAAGCTGATAAGTCAATGATAACTAAGGGTTGTTACAGTACCTTAGATGAGGATGGTAGTGGTCTGAATGTGAGCTAGAATAGTAAGGATGAGGATGGGATATGCTTTTGATAAATACTGAGTAGACACAATTGTTGAGCCTGACTAGGTTGACTAATTACCTAGTTAAAGGAAGAAGTCAGAGCTAACACTCAAGCGCCTGGCCTGGGAAATTCTATGTGGGCAATGACTTGCTCTCAGTAACAGATGCTTAGGGGAGTAGATCCAGTTGGGAAATGGTGAGGGTAAAATAACTGTGGTCTACCCAGTTGGTATGAGGTATAGAGCTTAGGAGAGCCATTTGGGGAATTCTGAGCTTGGTAACAGCTGAGACACTTAGGAAGCTTGGGTCATTCTGAGTAGACAGTAGTGGGGAAAGAACTGAATTATAGTGTGGCCCCACCCCTTCATGTCATCTCAGCTCTTGTCTAACTTTGCCTCCAGGGTGGCATCACCGTCCTTGGGTGCTAAGCCTGGCCTCACCTCATCACTTGACTCTTCCTGAGCCAGTGTTTTCAGTCTATCTGTACTACTAGAAGGAAGAAAAACTTAAACTAGGTAACTTATGTGGAGACTAGGGAGTTCAAGACCAAGGTGACAGCAGGTACAGGCCCAGTATCCACTTCCAAGATGGCACTGTGTTACTGTAGGGGAAGAATGCTGTGTCTGCATGGGGTAGGATGGGCAGAAGGAATGGTTTCTACATGCACTTTAGAAAGGATAAAACATCCAAGCTACAGCAGCTGGGAGTTTTTAGTTCCTCCCCTTCACAAACCATCCACCTAAGGCTAGAGCTCCCTCCTCATGTCCTAGGCCTGGAAATGGCAGAGTGGCTGTGTCTGGCAGCCATGCTGGTGGAGAGTGTCATAGCCTGACTGTTTCCACTTTCTTCAAGCTGCACGGCTCTTTCCTGTTCTATCCAGTTCTCTTGCGGTTGGGTCCACACTGTGGCAGAAGCTGAGCACCAGAGTACACTGCATGGGCCACACTACTGATTAAAGAGAGGTAGGAACAGCCTGCAGTGAGCTTAACTTTACTTTTTCCCTGCTTCTAGTAATACCCCTTTCTCTCGTTCCACAAAATTCTATCATTCCGATCAAAAGTGACTCAGGATGCACATCCCCCTTCCCCCGCCCCATCATGGCTTTCTCATCTTTACATCTTGGTAAGATTGAATTTTGTTAAAATGCATCTCTGTGTCCCTTTTTATTCTTTTCAGCAACGTCTCATTTAGCCCAGGCTACCTTTGGACTTGCTATGTAGCTGAGGGTGCCCTTGAACTTCAGATCCTTCTGCTTCAACCTCCAGAATGCTGGGATCATAGGCATGGACCACCATGCCCTTGCTTGCTTGCTTACTTTTTGTTGCAGTGATGGAACTTGAACCTCAGGCACTGTGCACATGAGACAAGCTGCCAACTGAGCTACACCCCCAGGGCTGTCATTTTATTATTGTCTAACGTATTTTTTCCTCAGCGCGCCTGATACCTGCCTTCAACAACAAATCTAGGATTCTATCCCAGGTCCAGCAGGCCAGGTAGGAAGAGAGGAGCCACAGTAGAGTTACGGGAGATACCAAGGAAGTCAGTACAAAAGCAGTGTCATGAGTTAAGTGGGAAGGTCAAGCTAAAAGCAGAAACAGAGAGACTGATGGCAAGATTAATACTTGGGAGAGCCAAGAGGAAGGCAGACTGGAATTAAGTGAAAATGTGTAGTGATGAGCTGAGACCAAACCTTGCTAGCCTCTACCAGGAGAGAGATTTGAAGCCCGGAACAATCTAACAGGGGCTGGATCTGCGGCCTGGATGGTTCAGGCTCAGCTGCTCATAGCTAATGGGATGGCTCTTAAATGTAAAGCAGGCTCAGGATGGGGTCAAAAGCCACTTAGGACAGTAATTCAAGGATTTTTTTTCCCTGCAGGGAGCAAGGTCAAAGGCACACTGGAGGGAATTCTGCTTTCCTTTAGGTGAGGCCAGACTGGGAGAAGAACAGCTCTCATCTTTTACGAGTTCAGGGACTACGATCAGAATACCCACAGTTCCCATGCGTCCTAACGCTACAGGAAAGCCCTTCTCAGCATCATACTAACCTTCAGGGCTCAAGTTGACAGGACACCAAAAGCAAAGGTGGAGATGGCATCTTCCTTCAGTAGGAGAAGGAGACATGGGAATACACATGGGAGGATTCGGGAGAGGAAAGCAGGGGGTGCCCAAGTGGGGCACACCTAGACCTTCTTTTGATGTCTGATGAAAAATAAGCAAGACAGCTGGGTGTGGTAGCCCACATCTTTAATCCTAACACTCAGAGGTAGAGGCAGATAGTCTCAGTGAATTTGAGGCCAGCCTAGTCTACTACTAGAGAGAGTTCCAGGCCAACCAAGGCAACGCAGTATGACCCTGTCTCAAAAACAAAAAGTCATCAAGTCATAAGAGTCAACAACATCTGGGATCTGCTAGATGACACGGGACTGACTTCAGCCACAGTGCTGAGACTGTAACAGCTGCAGGCCAGCATATGGGGGAAGAATGGTGAGGCAGGAGACAAAGGATTCTGTGCAGTGCAACTGTAGAGGGCTCTGACCACATAGAACCCAACCTGCACGGTTCTGTCTAGTGATGAGCAATATGGTAGCCCCGAGTCTGAGAGATTATACACCTCCAGTCCAGCTTATGAGGTTTATTGGATACCTGCTGGCTTTGTCTGCTCTGGATGTTCTTCCCATCCTTTGGGATAGCATGGTGATAACCTTTGGGGTCTTGCTCTTTGCACTCACCTTACCCCCAACTCTGTGAAGTCTTAATGACACCATTTGTCAGGGATTTAAACTAGCCATTCTCTTGAGATATGAACTGTGGCTAGAATACTACAGAAAGTGATCAGCAATTGTTAAAGCAGATTTCTTATTTTTAAAAACAGCATCCTAAGAAGATAGGTCATTATTTCCAGGGCCACTGCTAACCTTTTGAGATACTTAGAAGAAACAGCTAAGGCAACTACAGCATCTTTGAGCCAAGAAAAAAAATCACCCCGTCTTTTCTCCAGACAGATAAAACTCCTGCAGAGAGACAAGGCTTGATGAGTAGAGAGCAAACTCAATTCACCCCAATTCACTTGTTCATCCAGGTGCTCTGATTATTTCGAATCCTTGGGCCAATAAAGTTAAGTCCTGTTTTCTATCCTTCTTGAAGCCCATTGTTGACCTGTTCATTCTGTTCTCTAACTATCCCATGTTCTTCTACTTAAGTTAATCTGGTGGATGCTTTTGCTGCTTGTCAAACAAAAACAAGGGATACATAGGATGCAGTGGAGATGGGTTAGCTGATCCTACAGAATAGTATCGCATAGAGAGCGCTGGATACGCCGTCTTGGGGACACTGTTATGAACTGGGTGTCTCTTCTCCCCTAAAACTGTGATTGAAACTAAAATCTCTAATACTGTGGGCTAATAGTGTTTGGATGTGGGGTTTTAGAATGGGTTTAGAATGACATAAGGAAGAGACCTCTTATGATGGGATTGGTGGCCGTTTATGAAGAAAAACATAGACCAAGCCTGGAACCCTTGTTCTGTTCTCTTCTCGTGTGCGGTCCTCTGCTTTCTTATGATGCCACAGGAAGGCATTTGACAGTTGCTGGTGTCACACTCTTAGACTTCCCAGTTTCCAGAGCTGTGAGCCAAATGTATCTCCTCTTTATAAATCTCCCAGTTTATAGCATTTTGTTTTTGCAAAATAAAGTGCCCTTAGATAAATAATCATAGGGTGTCAGTGGCCAAGATACTGCTAGAAGCATTAAGGATTATTTTAAAGTCAATGCCGGCCAGGGAGATGGCTCAGTGGGTTAAGAGGCTTGCTGCCAAGGCTGATGGCCTGAGCTCCATCTCCAGAAGCCACATACAAGACAGAAGGACAGAACTGACTCCTGGAAAGTTGTCCCTTGTCCTCTGCACGTGTACCATGGCATACACATATACAATAAGATACAGTGAAAATTAGAGTCAATGCCCTATTTTTCTTATATAAATAAACAGACACACACACACACACACACACACACACACACACCACAAAAGACATGAAAGTAGAAGAGGTAGAAGAGGGCCCATTGAATTAAAGGGCCTATGATATTAAAGGGTGAAAATGACTAAATTCACTATATGCATATATGAAACCATCAAATCGTTTTAAAAATCATGTCTTACTGTATTAGTCACTTCTTTTTTTTTTCTCATTTTTTGGATTTTTCTTTACAGGGTTTCTCTGTGTAGCTTTGCGCCTGTCCTGGATCTCACTTGGTAGCCCAGGCTGGCCCCGAACTCACAAAGATCCGCCTGGCTCTGCCTCCCGAGTGCTGGGATTAAAGGCGTGCGCCACCACTGCCCAGCTAGTCACTTTTCTATCGCTGCGATAAAATACCATGACCAAAAGCAACTTAACAAAGAGATTATTTTGGTTTTCAGTTCCAGAGGTTCCAGAGGGGGCATCCGTAATGGTGGGAGAGGCATGGCAGCAGGTGGCCAAAGCAGGAAGCTGAGTGGCTGGAGAGATGGCTCAGGGGTTAAGAGCACTGACTGCTCTTCCAGAGGACCCAGGTTCAATTCCCAGCACTCACATGGCAGGTCACATCTGTCTATAGCTCCAGTTTCAGGAGACCAGACACCCATAGCAAAGAAAAACACATCAGTAGACATAAAAATAAAATAAAACATTAAATAAAAAAGTAGGAAGCTGAGAGATCAAACCTGCTATGATTTATTACACGGGAGGGGGGGGTAAGGGTACCCTGAGCATGCAGGGAAACATGCTGGCATGCTGGGCAGATGCAGCTACGGGCTGGCGGGAGACCCACCCCGTGCAGGCACGGCAGTAGGACGGTGGGTGGACATTCACATCCCAGACGCTGCATCTGAGAGGAAATGGTTTATTGTAATAGAGAGATGAAGAGGCAGAAAGAGAGAGAGAGAGAGAGAGAGAGAGAGAGAGAGAGAAAAGAAGGAGAAGAAGGAGAAGAAGAAGAAGAAGAGAGAGGGGGTACACACCTTGTGGGAGGAAAAGCAGGAAAGAGAGAAAGAGGCAGAGTTTTTCCTTAAGAAGAGGCTTCTATGTCAAGACGCAGGGTGGCCCCAAGGGGCAGGTCAGAATATTAACAAAATCTCCAACTACAAACTCAAAACTGAGTGAGACACGGTTCAATCCTCAACCCCTCCCCCAGAGACATAATTTCTCCAGCAGGGCTGCATCTCTTCAAGGTCCACAACCTTCCCAAACAGTGCCACCAACTGGGAACAAGTGTTCAAATGTGTGAATTAATTGGGGACATGACTCATTTAAACTACATTTACAAAAACTATGAATAAATACAATACCTTAGGAATGATACTGTAGGTTGTCCTCCGACTTCCACGCGCATGCACATGCACGCACACCTACATGCACACACACACACACACACACACAATTTCTGTTTTGTGATGAAATGGGTAAGGCGGCTTCTGGGGTTCATGGCTCAGATTTAGGGCGAGATCAAAGTACTGATATGTCAGATCACAAGCATCATGGGCCATGAGTGAATACAGTCCATATGTTGCCTTTAGTACCCTTGTTTGGGATATCTCTCGGACATGGAAATATTGTCTCCATAGACAATCTTGATTTCGTCATTTGTGTTGATAGTTTTGATTCTCAGCCACTGAGCAATGCAAACTGCATCTCAGGGGCAAGAGGCTTCTTTCCCTTCCAAGATTCCCATAACTCCTACGTCTTTCTACTGTACAGTACCTCACTTGCCTCCTCTCCTCTGCTGTTACCCTGTTACTCATGCTTCCCTGAGAGAGACGCCAATAACAGGTATTTCAGCAGTGCGACAAAACCTTGGTGAAAGCTTTGTCTCAAAGGTACCTGCTTTCTTCTGCCATGGAGGGGGATGCCCTCAGCACTGTTTTGGATGTGTCTCCTCTAAAACTGTGTTCCTGAAGGAACGCCTCAACCACAAGCCTTTTTTCCCTGTACCCACCCAGACCTGTCCGGACCTGGGATGGTGGGACGGGAGGGTGGAATGAGGAATTAAATGAGCAACATGCTAATTTCATGCAAATGAATATCTATTTTGAATCAACAGCTTGGGTACTTTTTCTAGGAGGCCTGAGGCAGCAGGAATCCAAAAGGAGGGCGGGAGGGGGAGTGTGTCTCTTGGGGTGGTGAGGAGTGTATGGGGACTCCAGTCTGAGCAGAGCTGCTTCCTGACCATAGTCTTAATGCTATTAGATACACTCATTAGCAAGTATGAAACATGGAGAGAGAAAAAAATCAGAAAAGGAAAGAAAAAAAAAGCCCCATTTCTGCAATGAATAACAGATGGAGACTTAATTCAATTTGCATCCAACACACCCTAGTACCAGGGACTTCGTTTGTGTAACAATGGAGATCCTGGGGATGAGGAGGGGGTCCCTGCTGCAGAGGGACTGATGGGACCAGCCCACACCTCCCCCACCCTGCCCTTATCTCTCCGTAGGAGCCAGATGGATATTCTTGTTTTAAAGCATCTCTCTCCCCTGGGCTGATCCTGAATTCATTCTCTGATCCAAAGAGAGAGGATCTTGGGTAGAAATGAGACTGGCATTGGGGGAGGGGGCACTGTAGAGAGCTGCGAGGGAGATGAAAAGTCCTGTGGAACCTGAGGAACGCCACACCAGGTGTCTCCAACCCTAAGTTCCTTCCTCGATCAAAAGACAAATCAGCCGGCAGCTGGATTCTCGAGATGTAGCCTCTCCATATCTCCTGCTGCCGAAACCTGAATCCCAAACTCCCGCTCGGGCACTGAGTAGCTCTTTTGACTGATCTGATGGCTTGGAGCTTCTGAACATGGAGATTCCCCCTCTGCTGAATGAGAACGGTAGACAAATCGACTTGGCTGTGCCACCGGAACCTGGAGTGTGAGCTCAGCACTGTGTCCTCTCTGCGGGGAAGATCACTGTCAGGGTTCACGGTGTTGCCCTTATCACTCCCCTCTGGGAGTTGGGGCATGTGCACAAAGAACAATTAGCAAACAGCAAAAGAAGCCCCCTTTACCAAACAGCGTGGTGTGGCCAAGCTCAGCAGAGACTGGACTGTGGACTGAAGACCGCACCCTGGACAAATCCTGAAACAGAATGCTGGAACACGAGGCTCACTTGCCCTGGCCCACAGGGAAAGAGGGAGAGGCTGGATGGTTATCCATGTACACCCTGCTCAGCCACAAGGTGTGGGATGCAGGCCTATCTCCACCTCCTGGATGCATAGAGGATCATAGAAAATTTGGGCTGACTAGCCTGGTTCTAGAAGATTCTAACTTTATGAAGAGGGAAAATTTTCCCTCCCTTTTAAATTACAATGCCTGGACCTGAAAATTCAGCTGACATAAGACAGGTTAAAAGGAGGAAAACGTACAAATGCCATTTAATATACTACACATATATAATACACATATGTATGTAATACATATATATTATATATTATATATTGAGGCAGGTAGCCTTCATAGGAAACTTCATAAGAAACGTAGCAACAGGAGCTTCTACACAAGAATGATAAGTTTGTAGAGAAGCAACAAGATAAAGGTAAAGGGGTTCAAGCTTCTAAGGGTGGTAATTTGTGGGAAGATGACTAGGAATTATATAGGGTTGCTTTATGGGAATGAAGAGTTATATTAGTAGATTTGTTTATGTACAACCATTTTTTCCTTGACTCTCAGTTTCCCAGAGTAAGATTACTGTTAAGGGAAATTTGGAGAAGTACCATTTTCAGATTTTTAGTTTCATTAATAAAGATATTTAAGAATTGACTCCAAAGGAAACTCAAATACGATTTTATTAGTTCTTAAAAAAGAAACCCCAGGTCAGACAAGCTGGGAATCTTGGAAGTTGCCCCAGGGAGGAAGAGAGAGCACCATGCCATTTATAAGCATCCACACAACCAAAGCAAATGGATACCTGCAGAATAAAAGTGAGAAAGCCCAAAGTATCAGGGAAAGCATGTCCAGGCTCTGGCCAGAAACCAAGAATCAGGAGGCACAATTCCCTGTGGTGACAGCAGCCTCAGCTGTCACCCTAACCTTTGAGGGGACTCAGGGCAAGCCAAGATTGGTGGTTTCAACACAGAAAATAATTTCAAAACTAACTAATAAAAAGCAGTCTTTGGGTTTCATATTAATGTAGACTTTAAGAATGAGGGTTATGAGAAAGACAAGTGCTAAGGAAAACCAGGACAGGCTAGAGAGCATGGGTATGGGCTTCCAGAAGAAGACTTGCAGCTCTCTGTTTTTACAAGTTATATAAAATACTTTTGTGGGATTTAAAATTACTGTCTTCAAAGGCTTGCTCAGAAACCTAAATGTGATCACTGGTGGTCCATAGGGGGCCCCTGAGAGGATTACAGGCAATATTATCTCATTAAATTGCCTCCTATTTAGAGGTAATTGTAAAGATATGGTAAACTCTAGATTACAGGGATGTAGAAAGATGGGATTTCTTCACTGTACACAAAGCAAGCATCTTTGAGATTCAAGGAAAGGTCTGAGAGAGGAGCAGAGCCCTACCCAGTGTCACATACATACAGGCCTTTAGCTTGGCTCACTGGTATTTTAAAATAAAATACTATAAATATAAAGAATATTATTTTTATGTAGGGAACCTCAGTGCCAAGTACTAATGTGTTCCATCATGCCAGCTCCCAGTTAGAGAGAGGCTTCAATTAGACTTTAGGGTGGAGGGCTCTTCCCACTCATGTCCCAGAATTTTCCTTGTCTTTCTGCTCTGCCTTGGCTCATGACAAGTTAGACTTGGCCTCTCAGTTTCCCACCTGGTTTTTTGGATTTTTGTTGTTGATTTGTGTTGTTTTATTGAAGGTAGAATGGTACACTCTAGCTCATCTTTTCTCTGAACAAAGGGGCCAGGGCTGGGCATGAGACCTTGTCTCCGCACTATTAGATGGCTGAAGACTTAGTCCTAAAGGACTCACCCCCTAGATTTAGAACCCTCAACTCAGCCTCAGTTAGTATTGGGAGCTACTGGACATCTGTCCAGAAAGGGCTCCTAGCTGCCTTTCAAACGTGGGGGGGATAAGAAGGACAAGAGAGGGCATGGGGAGGGAGTCAGGTATGGGAAATCAAGTCTATCTGCCAAACATCCCATCAATTAGTGTTGCTCAAGTTGAAAGGCTGCCCTGTTGGACAACATCCTTTGTCGTCTCTTTTCAGTAGAAAGAAAATGAATATTGATTGATTCTCTTCTTGGCTGTATGCTGGCCCCTTCAAATGAAAATGGTTGGGTTTCCCCCATCTAGCGGATGACATTTCCATTTAGAGGCAATTACATCTTCTCAGAACTCAGCCCTTGGACCAGAAATTGTTGCTGGGATTCTGAAGAGTGTTCTGGGGCATTTCAGGCAAGGAAACAGAGCCTTAGCTCTCCAGTGGTGTTGAACTATCGTTCTGCATCTGGGAGGGGTAGGCTTTGGATCCCAGTGACCTTACTTAGATTTGACATGAGAAAAGGCTAAGAGATGATCCCACTGAATCTTTGGAAAAGGTCAAATCTTTACACCCAGCTCAGATCCGAAGGAGGCAGGAACTTCTGGGAGAAAGAATGTCTCAAACTCATTAGTGTAATACTCTAAGTGATAGCCTGGAGTATAGTATGAAGTTGCCACATACAGATACAGATACAATTCCCCTTCAACCTTGAGGATTGTTGTAAGATTTCTCAAGCACATAGGGACACATACATAAACCTACATGTGGACATACACAAACATGCACACAAAAACCACAACATATTTTTAAATATTTTGGTTAATTTTTTTAAAATTATGTTAGTGTGGTGTGTGTGTGTGTGTGTGTGTGTGTGTGTGTGTGTGTGCACATGAGTACAGGTGCCCTTAGAGGCCAGAGTCATCTAATTCCACAGGAACTGGAGGAATTTGAGGGTGTTTGTAAGCTCCCAAATGTGGGTGCTAGAAACTAAACTCGGGTCCTCTGCAAGAGCAGTATGTGCTCCTCACCACTGAGCCATCTCTCCAGCCACCAAATAACACCTTTGAATCAGTGGTCATCCCGTAGAGCTGACAGGGGAAAAAGTACCACGTTCATGTTGTAACTTTAGGCCCTCCATGCCCTACCTCCTTGGGTGTGCTACGTAGAAAAGTGTGTCCCTTCAACAACAGTATTCAGGAGCATGGGCCCTATAATCTGAAGTCTGTGAGGTTACTTCTGTGGCAAGGTTACTTCCTGCCTGGGTCATCTTCTCACTGTGGACGAGACTGGAGTGTCTGTGTACTCACATCTCAAATTTCCCTGAGTACCGGACAGTTGTCTCCTTGGACGTTTCGTAGACATTGCAACTGTTGCTCCATCTCCTGACATCCCTCTCTTGTCTCACACAGACAGGGCTCTAAGGTGGTGACATGGCCTCTTCTGTTCTGAGCCACAAACACCACTCATGCTCTGGTGAGCCAGTGGCTAGTGCAACTAGAGCAGGAAGCAGAGTGTGGGGCTAATGAAGATATATTATCCTTCATTTGTAGAATTGTTCCGCGTCTCTCTCCAAGTGACATCTACCGTGAATTTCTACGGTTAGCGTTAGAAAGGGTTGGGGGGAGAAGAAACAAGCGAAAGTAATTGAAAATACTGACTTTGTTATCAAAGTTATATCTGGGTACGCACTCACCAGTGCCTTTCTCCCAACATTTTCTCCAGCTTCCCCATACATTTTGGGATATGGGGGGGGTGTAGAAAAGAAAGGGTAAGAGACAGAGAAGGCGTGAGGGGGATAGAAAAGAGAGGAAAGAAAAAGAAGAGAGAAAAGAGGAGAGAGAAGAGAGGAGAGGGGAGGGGGAGAGGGAGACTGGCTTAGTGTGCTAGGGGAAGTAGAAAAAAAATAGAAAGAATTAGCATCAGTATTTTCTGACTACAGGTTACTAAAAATGCCCTAACCGTTTGCTTCAAAATGCTCTGGAGCCCCAGGGCAGTGAAATGCTTAGTGTCACATCTTCCTTAGGATTTGTTGTTCAGAACAAAGTGAGTGAATGTGCCCCACAGATTTAGCAGCCTGAACTAAGCTCTGTGGCTCAAAGGACCCCAAAGATCCATAGAGGACCCCAGCCCTTGAGATTAGAAGGGCAGACTCTCTGTCTGCCATGCAGCTGAGTGTCGGGGTGCACTTGCTTTGTTGGGCTCTCATCACAGGGAAGCAATTTCCGCTCTCTGTCATCCTAGGTCCTGCTCAGCCAGCAGGGTATGCAATGCTGTTGCATCGCTCCTGTGTAGACAGCATTTAATTTCCGTTGCATTGGGCTGGGATTCTGGCATAATGAGATATAGATCTCTTTGACCTGCACTGCAGGGGGTCTCCAGTGCAGAAGGGATTCTAGTTGGAAGCAGACTGGTCATCTGGATGATAACTAGACCCCAGAGCTCTGAAGCCAATCTCAAATGCTTTGAGAGACCTTTGTCCCCCTCTGCTCTGAGATGACAGGAGATCTTATCTGTGCAGCTGATGAGAACACCTATGGCCAGGCACATGTGAAACTCTCTAGTGTGAGAACACCCACCACAGGATCGAAACTCTCTAGCGGCCCTTTCTTCCCAGAGAGAGCTGGTCTTCCTCAGTGCCCAGCCACTAACACATATTTCCATTTTGCTCTTATAACCTGATTGCAATGAATTGCTTCCTGATCTGCTTCTACTGAGACCAAGCTCCATGAAGGCAGGGCCTGTGTCTTTCCAAATAGCAGCAAGTGGTGGGAATCCCATGACTTTTTGGTAAGTGAAGGAATAAGCAAGGCTGAGAGAGTAGCCTGTGCTAAGCTGGGTGCTCATGTTCATTTCTGGCTTTGGAGTGAGGTTTGTCTGATACTCCCAATATTTACTCAGCTTTTCCTCCGTAAGGAAGTCTGTCAATTTGAGAAGCTAGTGCATGATAAAAACAGAAACCTCAGAGTCCTGTGTTTCTAGAAAGTTCTCCACATTTTCAAATCACTTTCCTGTTTGTGATTACATTTGATCTTTATTAGCAATCAAACAAAAATGATACAAGCAAGTTGAAGTTCAGAGAACAGTCAGGGGACCTGTCTAAGACCACATAGGTAATTGGAATAGAGATAGCATCATAATTTGAATCTTTTGACTTCATTTAGCTACTCTAGAAAAGATTGTTTAATTTTTGTTAATTAAACAGCACCTTTCTGAGGCTCAGGGAAGAATTCACCGAGTGCACAGGGCTGGCCACTCTATTCATCCACTTCTTTATGAATATCTTCTGTGTCATTCCCTAACAAGTAATAAAAATAGAGAGGAATATGAGAGTCTCATGGGAGAGGCAGACATCTAGGTTGTATCAAGGGCTGGCATGATAGCTGAGGTCTCACAACTGCATGGTAGGAGAGGAGGGCAAGGAAAATGTTATCTTAGAATTTATATTTCCAGGCCTGGGGAGAGGATGCAGTGGGTCAAGCCTGGGCTAGCCTGGTGGTCTGAGTTTGAGTCCCATATAGAAGCAACAGCAGAAGTGTCTGTAAGCTCAGCAAGTCCCTACTAGGAAATGAGAGGTAGAGACAGGGGGACTGCTCAAAGCTCATGGGCCTACTAGTCTGGCTTACCCAGAAGTAAATAATAGAAGAGACTGTGTTCCAAACAAGATAGAAGGCAAAGACCTATACCCTATTACCAGGGTATCCTCAGTCCTCTACATGCCCAGTGTGACATGTATACACGCACACACATGCACACACACACACACACACACACACACATACCACACACACACCAAATAAATATTTTAAAAGATTTTATACTTTATATATTTTGGTGGTTGGAATGAGAATATGAGAATGGCCCCCATAGGGCCATTGGTCCACTGCTGGTGGAACTGTTTGGGAAGGACTGAGAGGTGTGGCTTTATTGGAGTGGGCTCAAAAGCCCATGCCATTCTTGGCTCTCTGTGCCTCATGGTTGTTATCTCAACATGGTAAGCTCTCAGCTCCAGCACTGTGCCTGCTTGCCTGCTGCCATTTCCCATGCCACGATGGGCATGGACTCACTCTCTGATACTGTAAACCAACAAACCCTTCTTATATAAGTTGCCCTGGTCATGGTGTCTCTTCAGAGCAATAGAAAAAGAACTAATACAATATTCTCAAAGATGGAAGAGTAAAGACACGATGTGATGACAAGAGGGCCTTAGAATGTGGCTCAGTGGTAGAGTCTATGCCTATCATTATACAGGAAGCCCTTAGTTAATCTCCAGAAGCATGTCAGATTGGACCATGTGAACATGTAGTGAAAAGACAACTGTTTGTAATTTATCAAG
>CABHPH010130347.1:371-14017 GCA_902168325.1 Peromyscus nudipes
TCCTTCCTTCCTTCCTTCCTTCCTTCCTTTCTTTCTTTCTTTCTTTCTTTCTTTCTTTCTTTCTTTCTTTCTTTCTTTCTTTTATAGTTACTGTCTCTGTTTAGTTTACTTTGAAATGAAATTGGTCTTGGCTTATTGGTCTGTTAACATGGGACTAGACTGAAACACACTGTGAAACACAAATATATTTTCATTAACCAAGGCAGGGGATCCTTAAGATTTGAACCCTGAGAACAGAAGTTCATTGACTGTGTATCTTATTTGTTCTTTTTTTAAATTCATTTTACATACCAACCACAGATCTCCCTCTCATCCTTCCTTCTGCTCCCCCCTTCCCCTGCTATCCCCTCCTCCAACAGGGTAAGTTCTCCCACGGTGGGACAGCTAAGCCTGGTACATTCAGTTGAGGCAGGACCAAGCCTGGCCCTGCTTTTTCAAGGGTGAGCAAGGTGTCCGACCATAGGTAATGGGATCCAGAAAGCCGGCTCATGCACCATGGATGGATGCTGATCCTACTGCTGTATCTGTTCTTCTGATAGAGGCCAAACGACAGAACAGAAAGACATTTGACCAAGTGTCAGGAGAAAACTCCATGTTCTAGAGTCGCTTTTCTTTTCTTATTTTTTTTTCTGCTTAAAATATCCTTGTAACTGTATTAATCAGTATTTCTCAGGTCCAGAAGTGGAAAAGAAAGACATTTACAAATATAAAAGAAAAACATATAGCATAGTGGTGGAAAAGCCTATGACCATGGAGATATCCATGGAGTCCTACTTAGGCTTAGGGGACCACTCAACAACGTGCCCCCCCTTTTTCTTTCATTGACTTAACTTATATTAGTACTTAGAATAAACTCATACCATGTTGAGCATATTCAAAAAGAAAAGAAGTAGACCTCTTGTAGAGGAACTAAGAACTGATTTTAAAAGATAACATCTCCAAAATTTTGATCACACTACAAATTACAATCCTATTCGTAATTTTATGTGTTCAGGAACCAGCTGGAGATCTCTTTATCTTTTAATTTTTAATTTTTATTCATTTATTTAATTATTTTTTTATTATTTTGGTTTTTTGAGACAGGACTTCTCTGTGTAGCTTTGTGCCTTTTCTGGATCTCCCTCTGTAGACCAGGTTGGCCTCGAACTCACAGAGATCCGCCTGCCTCTGCCTCCCGAGTGCTGGGATTAAAGGCGTGCGCCACCACCGCCCGGCCTGGGGATCTCTTTAAATCATAGGTTGTGATTGAATTGGTAGGGAGCAGGGCTGAAATTCTGTCTCACCGCTTCTGAGATTGCTCACAACTTTCCAAGCTGTGGATACTGTGAATCAGTTGATGAGGATCAAGTGAATTGAGTCAAAGACAGAACAAAGAAGAAAGTAAAGGAACTCAACTAGGAAGACTTGACAGAGGAAAAGGGATGGCTTTGAAGGACGGGTAACAGAAGATGAAAAGGGAGTTCAAAATATACCTGAGGACCAAGACTATCCTATATACGATACACAAGTGTAAATGGACTTAGTGTAGATGTGGGAAAGAGATCGCACACTGGGACAGTCATGCAGCACGAAGAGCAGGTTCTACGAAGAGCAGAAGTCCAAGTAGTAGTTGATTCAGGCCTGAACTTCTTCAATGCAGCCATCTAAGCATACATAATTGAGCTATAGAAACCGTATGTGATGAAGGGGGCTTCAGCAAGGCCTGGACAGTGAGGCTGAGTAAAAGGAGAGCTAGGCAGTGGTGGTGCATGCCTTGGACGCTACCACTCAGGAGCAGAGGCAAGGGGATCTCTGAGTTCAAAGCCAACCTGGTCTACAGAGTGAGTTCCAGGACAGCCAGCGATATACAGAGAAACAACAACAACAACCCCCTCCCAAAACAAACAAAACCCCTCAAACCAGGGTAGGTTCCTGTGGGAAACCTGCTCCCACTTTTACCCCAGGGTACTTTTGAGGAGGGAGAAGTGAGAAATATTTATATAGAAGGACAGAGGGGAGAGAGACAGATAGAAGCACAGGATAGCTCGGGAGGGCCTGGATCCTTATCCACCAGCCCCTTCTGTCTCTTCTAAAGGGCTTTTTAAAGGAATGCCAAGGGGTGGAGCAAAAGACCTCCCCCTAGCACAGCCAAGTGCAGACCCTTCCGAACATCTGGTAACCACGAACGTGGTCAAGCAATCCTTTAATGCAGCTCTGCTGAATAAAGCAAGCTCAGATCCCACTAGGAAACCTTCGTGGGCCTCCACAGCTTCCTGATCACATCTGATTTAAAGGCAAAGGAGAAGAGATGCAGGGATGTCTGTGGTCCAAGTGACTGGGAAACAGTGCCGTTTTACTCAGGAGAGGAGGCACAGCCATGGTAAAAGGATCAGATTTTGTGGAAGATCGTGAACATGTAAGCTCTAGCGACAGAAGAACAGCTCTTCATGACCTTTCAATCTACTCTAGTTTGGGAATTTAATATTCTCTATGTGTGCTTATGTTAAGGACCTGGGACTTAGGGTAGTGATAGCATGATGTGTTAGAATCTTGAGGAAGTCCTGACCATTGGGAGGTGTTTAGATCATCGAGGACATGCCTTCAAGGGGAATTGTGGAATCACGGTCCTTCCTTTTCTTTTGATTCTTCGCTACGAGGTGTGCAGCTTTGGTTTTGTTTCAGCTCAACAACATACTGAGTTTATTTCACTTGTATATTATGCCCCCCACATCTCACATCTCACGGCCACTGTTACTCTGACCTATCATAATACTCCATGTATATTTAAAATCAAGCAGGGCTGTGGTGGCACGCACTTTTAATTCCAGCACTCAGGAGGTAGAGGCAGAAGGCAGATCTCTGTGAGTTCGAAGTCAGCCTGGTCTACAAACAAGTTCCAGGATAGCCAGGGCTACACAGAGAAATCTTGTCTCGAAAAACCAAAAGAAAAAAATATAAAGTCAAACAAAGGGTATATTTCCACCTTTGCAGAACAGGCATCTAGACAGAACATCCTTGACATTGGAATCTGGATAGCATTTATCCAACACAGTATGGAAAGTCTTTGCTTCGTGGTAATAAAAAAGACAGCCAGATGTCACCTCCTACAGCAATGAAATAAAATGGAACATTTCAAACTGTTTAAACTATTTTCTTAAAGAAAATTCTTCCACTGCCAGAGATCTTGAGTAGCTTCCTGGTCCATCATAGGAAGCAGTTCTGCATAGAATTAATGAAGTTGGCTTCCACCCTGGGAAGGGAATCACTTTTCTCTACACTTGTTTGCATTTTTGCCTTAATGTCTTCTGCAGAACTTGGTCCTTTTGGCGTTTCAAGGGTTTTTACCTTTTTTTTTTTTTTTTTTTTAAGGATTCTTGACTTTTTGATCTTAGTATTTAGGTTTGTTTTTTGTGTCCCCCCCTTTAAAACTAGAACATCTCATACAGAATTCTTCGTTGGAGCTTTTCATTTCCTCATTATCAAAATCATCATAACCATCATCTTTTTTTAAAATTTTTTTTATTTTTATTTTTATTTTTATTTTTATTTTTATTTTATTTTATTTTACAATACCATTCAGTTCTACATATCAGCCACGGATTCCCTTGTTCTTCCCCCTCCCGCCCCCCATTCCCACTTCCTCCAGGGCAAAGACTCCCCTGAGGACTGAGATCAACCTGGTAGACTCAGTCCAGGCAGGGCCAGTCCCCTCCTCCCAGGCCGAGCCAAGTGACCCTGCATAAGCCCCAGGTTTCAAACAGCCAACTCATGCAATGAGCACAGGACCCGGTCCCACTGGATGCCTCCCAAACAGATCAAGCCAATCAACTGTCTCACCCATTCAGAGGGCCTGATTCAGTTGGGGGCCCCTCAGCCATTGGTTCATAGTTCATGTGTTTCCATTCATTTGGCTATTTGTCCCCATGCTTTATCCAACCTTCCTCTCAACAGTTCTTGCTCATATAGACCCTCCTCTTTCTTGCTAATTGGATTCCTGGAGCTCCACCTGGGGCCTAGCCTTGGATCTCTGCTTCCAGATCGCTCAGTCATTGGATGGGGTTTCTAGTACGACAATTAGGGTGTTTGGCCATCCCATCACCAGAGTGGATCAGTTCGGGCTGTCTCTCGACCATTGCCAGCAGTCTATTGTGGGGGTATCTTTGTGGATTTCTGTGGGCCTCTCTAGCACTTTGCTTCTTCCTATTCTCATGTGGTCTTCATTTATCATGGTCTCCTATTCCTTGTTCTCCCTCTCTGTTCTTGATCCAGCTGGGGTCTCCCACTCCCCCAAGCTCTCTTTCCCTCGACTCTCGCCCTTCATTTCCCCCACTTATGACCGGGCTGTTCATGAAGATCTCATCCATTTCTCCGTCATTGGGCGATCCCCGTGTCTTTCTTGGGGTCCTGTTTTCCAGGTAGCCTCCCTGGTGATGTGAGTAGCCGTCCAGTCATCCTTGCTCCACATTATCTTCTTCTTCTTCATCATCATCATCATCTTTGTCAATGTTATCATCATCTTCAACAAGTTTTTCTCTTTTCTACGGAAACTTGTTACCACTTCCGGGGCAGATTGCTTCCCTGACGTTCTTAAGAGTTCTGCATCCTCCTCCTCTTCATCTTCTGACTGACATCTTCCTCCACAGTGACTAGGTGCTGGCCACTAATATACACAGGCCCTGAACAGCACTCAACCTGAAGATCACAGGCATTGCCACTTCAAAACCCATAACGGGAACTATTGATTGGGCAGATCGTCACCGTTGCCAGTGTTATTTTAACCGGACAATTTGATTGTCTTCATCTGAAATTTATTCCTTCTGCCTCAAGGATGTGCAATTCCCCATTTTCCCTCATCTTTAAACTTTTTATGTCCTCAACCAAATGTCCTTAAACCATTCTTGACAATTACTGGTGCTCACTTCCATCATTACCGACCTTAAAGTGAAATATTTGCCAGCCTTAAGTTCACGATCAAAAGATAATCCTGGGGCCTCCGAGAGTATACGTCATGTCCATTGAGTCTTTCATGAAGGGGAGGCATGCACTTTGGTGTGAGTGAAGTGGGACAGATATGACTTCTTCCTGCTCCTCTGAACACACTTACAAGATGGAGTTGTACCAAGGAGGTGTGAGCAGTTTTAATCTGTTGTCTACTCCTTATGTGAGGTACTGCCACAGGCTCAAAGCCACAGGCCAATTAATCATGGACTTGAACTTCCAAATTCTGAGTCCCCCCACCTCCACAATCACCTTTTGTCTTTATAAACAAACAGTCTCAGGTGATCTTGGTAAAGCAACAGAAACTGGCTAACACATGATCTAGAAATCTGTTACTGTTTCTCGGCTTTAAAGTTCATTATCTTCAAATGATGCATATTTTTCTATGTTTCTATTTTAGTAATAAACAAAAAGCACTATTGAGAAATAATTAACATTTTGCCCTCGTTTTATGAGTCTCTTCAAGAAATCTTTCTTTTTGTTTATAAATCCTCTTTGTATGTTCTTTAAACTGGTCTGTTATTACTTTTAATAGTATTAGAAGTAATGCCAGGATGATATCACAACAGGAAGCCCCTAACCTTGCTCTCCCACGAAAACACTGGCTTTGAAACAGCAGACAGTCCTCAAATCCTTGATGATGATGCCAGAAATAAGCCAGGAAGCTGGAATAATAAGCAAGCACCAAGGCCACAAAGTCATGAACAGCTATGTGGACAGGAGGAAGAGAAGCCATTTTCTTTTTAAATAAAGAAGAGGATTTAAAAAGTTGGGAGGAAAGTGGGGCAGGGTGCATTTGGGGGAAATGGAGAGAGATAGTAGAGGACAGAAATAATCAAAATATGATATCTAAATATATGCATTTTCAAATAATAAATCAAAATTATTTTTAAAAGAATCAGACTGAGAAAGGATAATAGAGGAGTTATTGTGGCCAAAGTATGTGATATGCATGTATGAACATGTCATAATGAAATCCATTAGTTAGTACAATTTCTATACACTAATAAAAAATTGGAGAAAAAAATAAAACAGATGCCATTTGATGTTATCTATCCAGCTCCTCCTCCAAGTTGATAGGGCTTGAATTTGGAAGGAAGGTCCAGTATTTATTATCCACCTTTTGGAGAGAAGAGAATGTATACATTCAATGTTCCAAATTGGGGGAAGATGCCAGAGAGACTGTTTATGTCTTTACTAACATGAATACTGACATGGGACCCATAACACTTTTGATATCTGGGGGACCCAACAACAAGAGAGGTCTCAACAAACTATGGAATTGCCAGAGATACTACAGTGCTTAAGAGAGACATTAGACACTAGTGGGAGCGGAAGATTATGAATTCCTGAAAAAGAAGTCAGCATTGGAAACTTATATGCAAAAGTCAAGAGAAATATTCCAGTCAAGGTTTTTGGAGCTATGAGAATCTTTACCCTCACTGATTGGTGAAGGCTTTCCCCTGAACAATGTCAGCCTATAAAGATTGGAAGAAATTATTGTATTTCAAATGCAAAAATTATCATCACCACCAACAAAAAATAAGATACATAAAGAAACAAGGAAAGATGACTAAATTCAAAGAATTAAAACAAATCTTCAAAGACCAATTGTAAAGAAACAGAAACCCTTAAATTTTTTTTCTATTAAAAAAACTAAATACTTGTTTTAAAGCAGCACACCAGGCCACAGAAGAAGAAAAACAAACAATCAAAGAAGCAACACAGAAAGTCAGAACATTACAGTCAGAAACCAGGCAAAAGCACAGATTTCCAGTAATTTTAGAGTCAAGTAACAAAATAAACTGAATTTTTCAACGCAGACTTCATCAAACAGAAAAAAAAAAAAGATTTAAGGAACTTAGTAAAATATCATTTCAAATTACTAAGAGGAGCAACAATAGCAAAGGAATGAGAATGTGATGAAAATAAAAGGGATTTAGGGATTTGGGGGGAATCACCAAACTAGAAAACAAGATAGAGAACTTCCAGAGCAACAAGAGGCCAGAGAGGGAGAGAGCACTCATCTGAGAAGGTAACTGCTGTGGGATGTCCTGTATGCTGTGAATATATGGTGCTATGATTGATTGATAAATAAAATGCTGATTGGCTAGTAGCCAGGTAGGAAGTATAGTGTAGATGGGACAAGAGAGAGGAGAATGCTGGGGAGAAGAAGCCTGGGTCAAAAGATGCGGCCAGCAGGCACTCAGAGAAGCATGATGTAAGAAAGCGGTAAGCCACGAGCCATGTGGCAAGGTATAGATTTATAGAAATGGGTTAATTTAAGATATAAGAACAGATAGCAAGAAGCCTACCAGGGCCATACAGTTTATAAGTAATATATGTCTCCGTGTGTTTACTTGGGGGACGCTAGTGGAAGAGATTTGTTCCGACTGCTGGCAGGCCGGGACACAGGGAAACTTCAGCTATAGGTAATGGCTGAAAACTCCCCAAATGTGAGGAAGGACATTCAGGAAGAATTTTGATGAATCTCTCTAGACACAATATACAAAAGAGGTAAAAAAAAAAGTCAACAATAATGAAAGAGATAATTTTGAAAGCAGCAAGAAAAAATATTCCACTGCCTGTGAGACATGTCTTATAAGAGTAAAAATAGATTTATTAGAAAACACTACAGGTCAGCAAAATGGGATGGCATTCTTAAAGTGCTTAGAGAAAAGAAATGTTACATGAGAATACTTTGCAGAACTCTTATCCTTAAAAACAGTGGAAATAGTGACTTTTTAAAGTAGACAAAGGCTGATAAAATTCATCTCTAGAACTGCCTTAGAAAACTTACCAAAGTAAGTTCTTCAATTTGAAATGAAAGGGTGTTAAATAAAAAACTCAAACCATATTAAATTAGAAAATTTCCTGCCAAAGAGAATGTACAGACAAATACAGAATCCTGTAATGTTGTACTGGCCCCACACAGATCTAGGTACAGAATATAAGAAATAACTCTAAAATAATCTTAATGGATACCAATTACAAAGGATGTACTTTGTGATACTTATAAAATAGAGGGACATGTGAAGGACAGGCCTTATCCATAACTAATATATTATTAATATAAATTATTATAACGTTAGATATTTTATATAACTCTAGTGTCAACCACAGAGATATCATCTTTAAAGGACACAAGATGGAAAATGAGCAAAGAATCAAAGCTAAAAAGTCAAAACAAAAGAATAAAAAAATCTACTAGATGTAGTTTTCTTGAAGTTGGCTGCATGTTTTGTTTTGTTTGACAAGTTCCCACTGTGTAGTCTAAGATGGTCTGGAACTTAAAATGTAATTGGAGCTAACTTGTGTCAGATAATTTCTACTTGTGGTTATGACACACCTTTACCAAATGATTAGTGATATTAAGTATCTTCTAATATCTGTTGGCCACTTTAAGTGTTGTGTGACACTATTCCTGGGGAGACATGAACAAACATCTGTTTACCCAGATTGGGAACCAACAGCAGACCCAAGTCCTTCTTGGTGAACCAATGAGGTTATTTGGGCTACTTTCAGGAAGATGGGTGAGCAGACACAGAAAGAGAAATGCCTCTAAGACAACTGCATGATAATTTTCAGGCAGCTTAACAGGTTGAAGAAAGTATCTTAATTTGTCTGAGCCTGGTGACTTGTCTGGTCTGAGAGTGTCTTGGGTAGTCCTTACAGCTTATATTTTCTTAGGGAAGGAGAAGCCTAGTGAATTTGGTCAGTTTCAGGGACTTCCTGAAGTTTTTTGTTGTTTGATTTCTGAACTTAAGGACCTTCTAGGTAGGATGGGATATTTCACTTCCTTTAAGAACATCATGTGGGAGCTGGAGAGATGGCTCAGTGGTTAAGAGCACTGGCTGATCTTCCAGAGGTCCTGAGTTCAATTGCTAGCAACCACATGGTGGCTCACAACCATCTGTAATGAGATCTGGCACCCTCTTCTGGCCTACAGGCATACATGCAGGCAGAACACTGTATTCATAATAAATAAATCTTTTTTTTTTATTTAAAAAAAAGAACATCATGTACCTTAATGAGCTTCTCTTCATGATGGAAGGTTTTATCTTGGAGAAAATTGTGAAAACATTTAGAAATATTCATTAAAACCCTTTGCTCATTTTTATTTTGTTTTTGTTTGAAACTTTTGACATGGAGTCCTCTTTTTATTAGCCTGCCTCTTCTCATTTACTGCATTATGAAGACAGCTTCTAATCCAGCTTATTCTGGGGAGGTGGGGGTGGGAGGTGTGATTTTTAAGACAAGTAGAAATCAGATTTTTTTAAAAAGTTCAAATCTATTAATATCATCAACATTAGTGAAAACATTAAAAAAAAATACTATCCAGAGTTGATCTTGGTTAAATTGTCCCCCTTCAATGTGTGTTGAAGACCTAACTCTGAGTACTTGTGAGGGGTCTTATTTTGATCTTAGGTCTTTGCAGATACAGTCAACTTAAAATGAGATCATTGGAATGGGCTACAATCCAGCTTGTCTGGCATAATAATAGACGAGAGGAGAAGTACACATAGCAGGAACATCGTGCTAAGGTTAAGACCAAGACTGGAGTGATGTGTCATCAAGCCAAGAATGATGAGTGTCAGGGATCATTAGTGCCTTTGGCTAAAGAGGAGAGGCATGAAAGAGATCTCACAGAGGAACCAAACTGCTGACAGCTGGAACTCTGATTACTAGTGACCAGATTTGGGGGATTTCGGTTTTAAGCTTCCCTATTTATGGTACCTTGTTCCTTCAGCTTTATGAAATTAATACCACAGTTAATAAATGTTGCTGGCTCTGCAGCTGGGGTCCCACTGTCTCTGATCCTGGAAGCAGAAAGTGAATAGATGCAGGACCAACAGCACAGGCTCTGGTAGACTGTAAGCAATCTTGTTTATTAAACAAAGGATTGAGGTATTTATGTGTGTACTTTTTGGCAGGCTCTGCTTCCAGCTGCCATGGTGTTTCCTGGTTGGCTCTGGGTCGTATGTCAGCAGTGGTCATCTTGGGGGTTCGGTTTCAGGGTCCTCTGGATGTCAGGATGTTACTGCGCATTTCAGAGCTCTTTGTTTGCTTAAGGCATGGCCCAGTGCTTTTGGCCTTACCCGCTTCAAACAATACCTATGATTCAGTAAACTTACAGATTAAATCACCCTGAGAATTTGTAAAAGTATTTATTGTAGTTATGCTTTTTTTCTATAATTATGCAAGGTACTTTGGTATCATTATCAACCTCACTATCTCTTGAGCTGTGATTGCAAAAGATGGCTGCTGCAAAGGTGAGCTTTCTCTCAATAAGCATTATCAGATGCTTATGACTGGATGAAGCACAAGAGGCAAAATTAGGACTAACAATGCATTTCCTCAAAAAAAAAACCACCTTAATAATAGTTTTTATACAGTAGCATCAAGGAGGGACAATAGTATAGACTGCACACTAACAAGAAGTCTGATCAAAACCGTCATCGAAGGACTGAAATGTCAGCTAATTTGTCTCATAGCTATAGTGCAAACCAGAACTGAGATGCAGACCCAAAGATATTTATCTGTTAACAAATTCTGCAAATTCTGTGGTTTTCTACCATCCTACTGCCTCTCTCTCTCCCTCCCTCCCTCTGTTTCTCCTTCTTTCCTTTTGATTTGCAAACAATGAACATATTGCTTTATTATTTCTTTTTTCTTTCTCTCTCTCTCTCTGTGTGTGTGTGTGTGTGTGTGTGTGTGAGAGAGAGAGAGAGAGACAGAGACAGAGAGACAGACAGAGAGAGTCTTGGCTGTGTAGCCCAGGTTGGCACGGGATTCACTATGTAACTGAGGTTGGTCTCAAAATCTCAATCTTCCTGTCTGAGCTTTTTCAGTGCTTGGATTACAAGAACGGACCACAGTGTCTTGTTCCTCTGTCGGCTCTGAAGGAAAAACTTTCATGCTTTTCCCCTGGCTTATATTGGTGCCCACAATCCTTGGTAGTCAACATTCTTGGCTTGCTAATTTATCATGGAATCTCCTTCTCAGACTTCACATGGGATTCTTCCTATGCATTTTTCTCTTTTATTCTTTTAATATTATTAATTCCTAAACTTTTCATGGATACTTACAGAAAACATATGAAGCATATTGCCTTCATGTCAGGTAATAGTGGACCTCAACCGTGTTTGCCAGAATCTGGCTCTGCTCCCCACTCTGCATTCATGGGAGGCTACATTTCCTAGATGCCTCAGTTATGTGGCATTATGAGATCACTTCTTCCTAATGTGTGAAAGCACACAATATCCAGGGTGGGATTTTCATGCTCCCCTTCCCTAGCCAGGGGTCAAGGAGATCCTATGTTCTAGATGCTTGAGTTGTAATTGATGGCACTCTGCCTGAGAAACTGTGTGGAGCAGGACATCTGCCCTGCCATGATGGAAAGATAGCTTTGTTTTGTTAATCCATGGAGACCTATGAGTAAATGTATTCAGTCTATGCTAACTGGTCTGGAATACATACTCCACAGATTTTCTTCTTTTCCTCAATATTGAGAAAGATGGGGAAATCGAAATAATCCTTAAGTTAATAGTATCAAATTAAACCATGTATGTCCAGAGTGCATATAATAAAGGTTTATTGCATACCCTGAGGGAACCCAGAAGCTGATAGCTGAGAAAGTAAGTTTCTTAAGATGAGATAGCACAAAGATCCATTCATGGTCAGAAAGCCACTCACTAAAGATCATTTTTCTCATTCCTCCAAACCAAATTATTTCAGTCAAAAATAGCAGAAGGGCATTATAAAAAAAAAAACCAAAAAACAAACAACCCACACATATAAATGCTAAGTTTCAACTTGAAGTTTTAGCACTATTCTGAGCATCCCCTCAGAGAGTTTTGTAGAAGACACCCTGGAAGGTATTAGTCAACAATAGAAGTCTTTATCTTCTCTACAGATTGGGATGTGGGGAGAAAGATGAGTGCACACAGAATTTCAATGCTTCTTCTCAGACAACAATGCTTCTGTTGAGTGTCCCATGTGTTCAATGATGCTGGCCAATCTTACTTCTGCTTCCACCCAACATACACTCTCTTTTAATCCAGCCTCCTCAAAATCAACAGGCAAGCTGTGGCTGCTCTTCTTAAGCCTATTCAATTTGCCTGAAATGCTTTTCTCTCTTAGCAGACTGAGCCCTCGATCTATCTCTAGCGGTGCGGTGGTTTGAATGAGAACGGTCCCATAGGCTCATATATTTGAATGCTTGGTCCCGAGTTGGTGTAAATGGTTGGGAAGGATTAGGACCTGTGGCCTAGGAACTGTGTCACTGGGAGTCAGTTTTGAAGTTTAAAACCCACCCCCCCCCCCTCTCTCTCTCTCTCTCTCTCTCTCTCCCTCCCTTGCTCGCTTGCTCTCTGCCTCATAGTTGTTGTTTCATAGAACTTTTGGGATAAGGAGGTGAAGTTTTACACTATTCTCTGCATTTATATGTTTAATGCCTTATCTGAACTGTAAGCACCCTATGAAACAGAAAAATGAAGTCTTTGCACTTCACCTCCATATTCTCAAAGTTCTATATGACAGTTTGTATTTTGAATGGTGCTTGATTGCTAGCTTGTGATGCTCCTGGGAGGTAGGGGGGGTGCCCTTAAGAAGTGGAGGCCACTGGGAAATCTTAGATTATTGAGCATGTACTCTTGAAGAGTACTGTGTGCCCTATCTCTTCCTGTCCATCTCTAATGCCAAGCTATGAGGGTGGTGATTTGCTCCCCAGTTTTGCTCACCAGCACCTGTACAACAAGCCTGAATGCAAGTAGCTGGCCATCAGCTGAAACTGCCAAAGCTGTGAGCCAAAACTAATCTTTTCTTGTTTGTTGAGTTTTCTCTCAGATGTTTGTCTTAGTGACCAAAGCTGATTGGTACACTAGGACACAGTACTGTAGTAAATAAATAATTGATGGCTGATTGGTTTGTAACTCTGTGTGTGATGGTGTAAGGATAGGAGGGAAATTGGTATGGTTTAGTAGCAAGCTAGCAACTGAAATAAAAATCAATCTCTGGTAAAGGAAGACTTTTTACTTACTTATTTATTGTTTATTTTCTGACATGCTAGAATAGTTAGTACTTTAGCTTAGAATCCTTACAAGGAAAGATTGTGGAGAAGAGTATGAGTCTGCTGAAGGGACACAAGGGAAGGTCAGATTGAGAGGGAGGTGTCCAGTTACATTCACTGCTATGGATATCACTCTGTATAAATAAAATGCTGATTGGCCAGTAGCCAGGCAGGAAGTATAGGTGGGACAAGCAGAGAAGAGAATGCTGGGAAGTGGAAGGCTGAGGCAGAGAGACACTGCCAGCCACCATGATGAGAAGCAACATGTTAAGATACCGGTAAGCCACGAGCCACGTGGCAACTTATAGATTAATAGAAATGAGTTAATTTAAGATACAAGAACAGTTAGCAAGAAGCCTGCCACGGCCATACAGTTTGTAAGCAATATAAGTCTCTGTGTGTTTACTTGGATGGGTCTGAGCGGCTGTGGGACTGGCGGGTGAGAGAGATTTGTCCTGACCGTGGGCCAGGCAGGAAAACTCTAGCTACAATTCACCATTTATTTGGTTCATATTTCTTGAGTGCTAGGCACTGTGCTGTGTGAGTCACTAAAGAAGAAGAAGAAGAAGAAGAAGAAGAAGAAGAAGAAGAAGAAGAA
>CABHPH010130347.1:14027-24550 GCA_902168325.1 Peromyscus nudipes
AAGAAGAAGAAGAAGAAGAAGAAGAAGAAGAAGAAGAAGAAGAAGAAGAAGAAGAAGAAGACAGATTTGCCTTCTGCAACTGAGTGAGGAGAAAGCAATGAGTGACCTGAAGCAATGGAGTTGGCTACAAAGAAAATAAAATGGTGATTGTCACAGGGGCATGGGAGGGTCATTGATCAAAGACTCTCAGGGATGTGAGCAGAGTAGAAACCAAAGTGATACCAGGGAGAAAGCTTTACCCTAACGGAAGGGGAAACATCCCAGCACTGTAGTGTGGAGTGGGCTTCGTATGTTTGTGTTTGAGAAACAGTAAGAGGCCAACGTGACAACAGAGAAAGAAGGAGAGCATGGCATGGGGTAGGACCAGATGGTCACCCAACAGCATCTGCACATGAGTTTCACAAGACTGGACCTGCCTCCAGTTTGTTCTGCTAATTCTAGTGGTCTGTGCACATTTTATCTTCTCTGCCTTTCCTAGCTAGTGGGCTTGGATCCACAGTCTCCTAGACCATGGTTCTGAAAGATCCACTCTCTCTCACACAGGACAGCTTTGTTTCTTTGAGGGGTTATTTGAAGAAAACCTGCTCTGGCTTATTAGCCATCTCTTACAAGCATTCACTGTCCTTTCATGTGGCTTCTCTGCCACAGTGTACTAGCCAGGAAGAAGATGATTGAGTGCCTGCTTTTTAGAAACTCTGTAAATCTTTTGTGGTGTTGATGCCACGGATAATGGTTATGGCACAGTAGGGATAGTAGCTAGGACCCACGATGCTTTGAAGACCGCAAAAGATGTTGAAATTTGTTTTACAGTCAGGAGAACATAGGGACTTTCAGATGGAAGAATCCAGTCACAGCACTATAGTCATCTTTGTGGGAATATAGAAATAAGTATAAGTCCACAGCTCCTCCCTTACCGTGGAATTGTGTCTTAATGAGTATCTCCAAAAATATCTCAAGACAGACATGAATTTAGTGAACATTACATTGTGAACATCATAGCCACCAAGGGTGCTATAGTGGACACACTATGTAATTTCCTCTTGTGATTGCTTGCTGCCTGGAGCTGAGACAAGATAAGTAAACTTTGCCTACTCTCTTCACCCAGGGAAACATAAAAGTTCAAACTTTGATGTATGGTTTCAACTAAATGCATATCCCATTCATGCCATCTTAATGTTCAAAACTTCGAAGTCAAGGACCATTAGAAAAAGAAATCACACAGCAAGAGCTGAGATGAATGTATGCAATTAATTACTTTCCATTTAAAGTCCATTATAACCTCAGCTTTAATAATTTAGTCTGAAACACGGCTTAGAATATCTCTAAACGTTACATAGTAACAATTTATTAGAACTGGGACTATTTGTCTAGATTTAGCCAACCTAGATTTATTCAAGACGAGGACACTGGAAAAATAAACCGAGTTTGAAGCAACATTCGTAAAAAGAAGGTTGAAAGCCAATGGTAACAAAAAGTGATTTCCACCGAGTCTATTGAGTTGCCTTGGCCTACTCCATATTTACCAAACTCCCCTCCTCCTAGCTATTTTCTTCATTTTCTATCATTAACTGAAACAGTAGGACTCAGTCTTGAAGCTAGCAGAAATAACCCCCTGAGGGAAGTAATAACTACCTAGATTTCTGACTGCACCCTTCCCGTAATAATTTGAGGCCTCTCCCTCTCTGCCCACGACCATTCCTGCCAAAGGTTTGTTCGAGTCTTTGCTTCTCAGACCTCTGCGTCTGCTAGTTTCCTCTACTTCATTCTTGCAAATATGGCCTCTCGGCCGAAGGATCCCAAATAAGCAGTAGCAGCTGGGACTTCACATTGCAGGCTCATGTGACAGTCCCAGCTACCTTCTGCTCAGACTGCTGGGTATCCTTCAATGGTGCGAAGTCCATGTATGCAAAAGCCAACCCCCAAACTTCCTCCATCCTTATTCACTCCTCTAGTTCTGCTGACTCTCCCACCTCCTCTGCCTACCTGCTTACCTACCTACCACACAGGGTAGCTTAGAATCCCCTGACTCCGTTGTGCTTCAGCCCCACTTTCACTCCAGCTACGGACACCGTTTTCCCTTGCCTTCCCTAGGGTCTCTGCTTCCCAGAGGAACAGATGAGCTTGCCCCATCGCTCTAATGCTTGGGCTCATATTGTATTTCAAATGTTCTCTTGGAACTTCTGTTTGGTTCTGATTGTATAGAGAGGAATGCTGATTCTTCACGCTGATGTTTGAGAAGATGGTAAAATCTGTCAAACTTTTCTTCATTTACCCTGGAAGTTACAGCTTATACATTAAAGTTGAAATTAATTACAGTACACAATGGGATTTGGGTTTTGTCACCTACAGAATCAGAATAATCTAGATTACCAAAAAGTTCAGAAGGAACTCTGCAGTGTGACTGAGGTCACTGGTAGTTAGTCAATTAGAGTTGTATACAACATGCCCAAGGAAATAGAATTTTCAAGCATCCATATATATAGATGGATTCACACATACATATTCATGTGTGAGCAAAGCACTTTAAAATAGAGAGTAAGACTTGAGATAAAGATAGCCCTTGCTTTCCTTGGCTAATGATCCTGAAGCTGACACCTAAACCCAGTCTATTTCCAGGACTCAGAAACTTAACCTAAAATTGACTGGATTGATGGGGCTGATGCCTGTGATTTCTTGATTTATAAAACCAGTGTAACAATTTCTCTAGCTATGCTATATGTAAAACTGGATGACAAACTGACCCTCCATATTGGTCTAACCGGGAGCCATATGCCATTAGAATGAAAATATCCAAATATTTAATTTTGCTGTTCCTGTTCATTTGGGTGTTGTCCTGCTCTGGTTTTGCAACAACAATGCACAAGAAGTCAAGATCTGAATGTAAGGAAAGAAAACAAATTAAAGCTGAGGGAATTGTCCATCCATAGAATACGGGCTTTAGGGGCTCTATATGCCAGCCATAAGTGGGCTATAATAATAACCCTGAGCTTTCTTATATAAATATTATAGATCTTTGAAGATGTATTTTGTTTTCTTTGAAAAACAACTTTCTTAGAACATGAAGCTAAAAGAGGATCTGTATGGAGGGGTGTGTGAGCAGTTCCTAGGAACATTTCCTCCTTTTCCTGGGTCAATCACACTGGTTGACGGCTGTTTTTAGAGGCTGCTGCAGATACTCAGTTCCTGTAGAGTGTTTCCCTAGGGTCGTGGTTCCCAACTTGTGAGTTGCATCGTCTTTGGGGATTGAAAGACCCTGTTAGAGGGGTCGAATAACGGATATCCTGGATATCAGATATTTACATTATGATTCACAACAGTAGCAAAATTACAGTTACGCAGTAGCAATGAAATAATTTTATGGCTGGGGGTCACCACAATGAGGAGCTGTATTAAAGGGTCACAGCATTAGGACAGTTCAGAACCACTGCCTTAAGGAATTGGTGTTTCCTGATTATCCTGTGAATAACCCGACCACTTGGTGTTCGCTGTTTTTTTCTTCCCCCCTTTTCAAGTCTAATCTGTGTGCTCTTTTAAGACATGTACTGAAATACAAAAGTAAAGATTTACTGGCACTGCTAGTAAAATAAGAGACATAAATTTGAGAACTAAAAAAACAAGTCAGTGACAAGAGAATTAGACCTAGCCACTGAGAGCAACCAAAGCTCGGCCGTTAAACAGCCTCACTTTGCATTTCCAATTCAGCACGGCTGCTAGGATCACTGGCAGCCATCTGGAGTGCAGAGGTTTAAGGGCAGGTGTGGCTTCCCTCTGATGAAGGCAGGCACGTGCACATGTGCTGAAACACATTCGTGAAGACTTGTGCTCCCAGGACTGGAGAACAAGGCTGACTCCCCGGAGCTCCTCGTGGTTTTCTCTTCATGAACGTGCCAGACGGACAGTTCTGAATCCTCACAGTTCTTCTTCCCACAATAGAAGAACATTTCAAGCAGGAAGATATCTAACTTACTGGAACATTCTTGATGTGAGAAAGCATTCAGGAGCCTAATAGGGGCGGTGTAAGAACTCATAACTATTCTCCAATTTATACAAGAATCATGATGACCAACCGGGCTTTACTAGAAGAGGGATTGAGAAATTTCTCAACAGTGCGGGCAGCTGTCAATTATTGTTCCTACAAGTTAAGTTTATAAATAAAGCTTGAAGATTACTTAACATATGCATTCATGGGAGGGAACCACTTAACAGAAAATAATGAATGGGATTCCGTTAATAGACAATACATCATTAAAATACAACATTTGCCTGTTGATCATAACAGGTAGGTAAGTCTTTAAAAGACCTAACGTTTAGTCTTAAATTGTGAAGCAACTGTAGACTGCTGGTGTTTTCCAAGCCTGGTAAAGCAAATACAATGCTTTCTAAAGGAAGAGAGCGCCAGTCCAGGTCTCCAATTATTTTTTAAAAATTATCTTGTAAATCAGTGTCAGACAAGGAATTAAAAAAAAAAAACAAATGATCAAGTGTTAAAGACAACTTGACATGAATATAACCTATCAAAACAAGCAGGTAATAGAAAAATAGACTTTTTTTTTGAGACAGGGCATTAGTTTGTGGTTGGCCAGTCTAGAACTTACTGTGTAGACCAGGCTGGTCCAACTTGTAATAACCTTCATGCCTCTGCTTCTATATTCTAAATAACACTATTATGTTCAAAGAGATAAGAGGCAAACTTGGGATTTTTCTGCCATTCTTTAAAGATTAAAAACAGAATAAACCAATTTACACACTGAGTAAGCTTATAGTTATTTAAGCTTAGCTGAAGAAAGATACATTAGAAAAAAACAGCCAGAGCAAAGTAAGGAAAAGTTTAAAATGAGTGATACATTAGTCAGAAGATAAAACAAAGAGGTGTTGGGGTAAAGTCTAAGATGTTTAGTCAGCAAAGGAGAATCTGGGGAAGATGTGCTGGCTTTCTTTCTTTCTTTTTTTATTATTAAGAAATCTTCTATTCATTTTACATACCAACCACAGATCCTCCTCTCCTCCCTTCTCCTGCCCCCGCAACCCATCCCCCATTCCCACCTCCTCCAAGAATAATAGCTGAGAAGATTTGTGAACCGACAGAGAACGTTAGATCACAGATCCACGAGCACTTAAAGGCTGTGAGAAGAAATAAAGCCAAATCGTCCTTAAGCACGTTACAGTAAAACTGTTAAAACCCACGAAAAAGAGGAACCTGACAAGTAATGTGGAGAGACACAGATTTCTCTCAAAATTAATGAGAGATGTGGGCTGAGAAGAGCGCTTGTTTGCTGAAGTTCTTGTGTTAGACCTGAAGTTAACCAATAACCTCCACCTGGTAACTTCCAAGGACCAGATAACTTCCTGGGATTCTGGGAGTTGTAGGTCTTGGAAAACAACAACAAAGCCTCATGGGAAAGTATGGTGGCCTATGGGTACCAACATGAGTGTTGAGGCTATTTACCTGGAAAGTTTCCAGGTGATGGTCCTGACCAAACTCCATCTTGGTCAGTATTAAAAATTTTAATAAAAACTTGCTTAAATTTGGCCAAAAGGGTGGAACAGTTTTTTCTGGGGAATTTCAGGATTAGCACTTGCTTATCAATCGTGAGAATCCAGATGTGGATCCCTAGCAGCTCCATAAAAAGCCAGGCATGGTGGCACTTGCTTGGAACTCCAGCACTGGAGAGCTGGAGACAAGAGGATCCTAAAGCTCTCCAAACAGCTAATCTTGCTGAATCAGTGAGCTCCAGATTCGATTAGAAATCCTGTTGCAAAAAAAAAAAAAAGTAAAAAATAAGGTGAATAGCCATAGAAGAAGACACTTGACACATCCAACTCTGTGCTTGACATGTATGTACACACATGTGCTTGTGTTCCTGCATGTGCAAACTTACATGCATGAACGTGTATGCACATACATAAAACAAAGGAAAAATCAATTCTATTTATAATGACATTGTAAGAACAAAATGCTTGTGAGTAAATGTTGGTTCATAATTGGAGACTACAAAATAGTATTGAAAGAAATGGAAGACACCTAAAGAAAGAAATATATTCCATGACTAACTGTTGGAAGACTTAATATTATTAAGAAGAAAATGCTGTACTACTTGAACCACAGATTTGGTGCAATTCCTATCACAACACCAGCTGGCTCCTTTGTGTTCATTGAATAACTGGTCTGGAAATTCAGGAGAAATTCAAAAGACCTGGAATAATTAAGTAATCTTTCAAAGGAAGAATGCAATTAGAGAGTTCTTAATTCTTGATTTTAAACATTGAAAACTTATTATAAAGCTAATAATAGTACAGTTTAACACAAAACCAACATATAAATTAATGGATTAGAAATAAGAGTATAGAGATAACCCTCATATTTATGGCAAATTGGTTTTTTGACTTGAGTGTCATGGAATCAGTAGGTAAAGAACATGGAGTTTTCAGTAACTGGTAGTGGGGAAGCTGCCTATATGCATGCAAAATAATGAAGTTTGGCTCTTCTATCACAGATTATACGAAAGTTAACTTTAAGATGTAGGAAAGATCTAAAAGTCAGAAATGCCACTAAGACTCCTATAAAAAAGACAAGTACGAACCTGTGACTCAGGAAACATGTCAAAAGCCTTTGTAGATATACTACCAAAGCCACAAGGGCCAAAATAAAACAACCAATCCCATTAAAAGTAAACTTTCTGTGATTCAGAAATGCTAATAAAGATATGTTAAAATATTTGCCAATCATAAATCGGATAGAGAACTTTCATGTAGACTATGTAAAAGATCATTGAAGCCAATAAAGATGAAAAAGGCTCAATTAAAAATTAGTAAATAGAGTGGGTGTGTCTCAGTGATAGAGCATTTGCCTTTCTAGGGCAAAGCCATGGCTTTATCCTCAGCACTGTAACAAAACAACAACAACAACAACAACAAAACAAATAAAAACTAACAGCAATGGCTCTGAATACACATTTCCCCAAAGAGGATACATAAATTGTTGGTAAGCACATGAACAGGTACTTACCTTCATTAATATGGTAATTTGAATGAAAACGGTCCTCATATGTTTGAATGCTTGGTCTCTAGTTGGTGGAATAGTTCTGGAACTATTAAGAGGTGTGGGATTGTTGGAGGAGATATGTTACTGGGGACAAGCTCTGAGGTTTGAAAAGCCCACACCATTGCCAGTTACATCTATCTTGGTCTCACCATTGGAGATCAGATGTAAGCTCTCAGCTACTGTTACAGAGCCATACCTATTTGCTTACTGCCCTGATCCATGCCATGATGTTCTGGACTCAACCCTTTGAAACTGTAAACAATCATCCCCACCTGCAAATTAAATGCTGTTTTTAATAAGTTGCCTAGGTCATGCTGTTCTGTCATGGCAATAGAAAAGTGACTAAGACAATTTAACCATGTGAGAAATACAAATTAAAATCTAAACAGTACAATCTGTTCCTCACTGGAGCGGCTACAATGAAAAGATAGTAAAGACTAGGATATGTAGAAATCAGAGCACTTGGTCACTGGTAGGTGGGAAATTAGAATGGTGCAGACTCTTTGGGAAACGTCTGGCAGCTTTTCAAATGATTAATCTCAGAGTTACCGACCCAGCAATTCCAAAGAAAAGTAAAATTGTGTTTATATATAAAAAGGTACAAAAATGTTCTTTATGGCATTGTTCATAGTAACCAAAAGAAAAGTGGAAGGAAACCAAATGTCTGTCGGTTGATGAGTGCATAAACACTCATTCCCATGGCATTCCATGACAAAAGAATGTCTACACATGTAGTGGGGCATAGCGATAAATCCACCGGAGTCTGCTTAAGGAGTATTAGGGAATTTATTAGGATATAAATTGGCGAGAACAACTCACTAAAAAGGATAAGACAAATGTTACATAGCCCTGGAAGGCTGATATCTGCTTCTGCTGCCTGAGTCAGTTACCCTGTCCAAGCCCACGAGGGAGAGAAGAGAGTGAGGTGTACATATCCCTCAGGTCTTAAGCTAGTTCCAAGGCTATGCCCTAGGGGCTGATACCCACTACAGTGGGAGTTCATTCCAGGAGAGAAAGCATATAACCTGGAAGGGAGGTATAAAGAGAATAAATATCCAAACTTCAGACTCTTCCTATGGTTCAGTCTCAGGGGGTGCATTGTTTGGACAAACCAAGCCACATTTTGAGTGCATAGATGTACTTGGATGTCACCCATAAAGTAGATCTTCTTGGGGCTTGGGGGTAGGGTCAAGAAGGATGGAGAACATACCTCATGGAATAAGTGGGTGAGTGGAGAGGGAAAAAAAGGAATAACAAAAGCAAGTGAAAAATAAAGGAAATAGGAATATGACGTTAGTGGAGTGTGATGATATTTTATTTGTGCTGAAATGTGGTGATATTTTATTTGTGCTTTCATAAATAAAGCTTACCTGGAGATCAGAGGAAAAAGCAAGGCGTTTTAAGTAAACAAAGAAGTCAGGCAACGGTAGCACATGCCCTTAATCCTATCACTTTGCAGGCAGGGATCTGTCTGGATCTCTGTGTGTTCAAGGCCACACTGGAAACAGAGCCAGGTATGGTGGCATATGCCTTAAATTTCAACACTAGTTAACCATGGAGGTCTGTAGGTCTGTACAGACAGACAGGAAGTGACAGAGCTGGGGAGGAAGAAGAAGTGATGTAGCTGGACAGAGAGAGCAAATCAGATGGCAGAACTTCAAGGCATATAGGTGTGGGTAGACAGGAAATCACTCGCATTTGGAAGCTGAGATACTGGTGAGGTGAGGTTAGCTTGTGGCTGTTCCTATTCCTCTGACCTCTCTCAGGTTTTCACCCCTATATCTGGCTCCCTGTTTTTTTTTGTTTTTTTTTTTTTTAAATAGGACTGTTTAACAATTCATCTACAGTGAAGCAAAATGTTTAAGAGTTTTCAGTAAAAAACAATGATCTAAATGGATGCAAAACAAACTAAGCAAAGAGTTCCAGTCATTTATGAAAACACTATTAAAATGTGCAGACACAAGGCTGGGCTGTGGCTCAGTTGGTAGAATACTCACCTAGCATACATGGATCCTTTGCTTCTATCTTAGTATTTCTGATATACATACCCGATGTCATTCTCAGCTACATAGGAATTTCAAAGACAAGCTAGGAAACATAAGATCTTATTTCAATAAATGAATAGAAAATTGAAAGTGTGGAAAAGATGTATTATAGGACCCTAGCTGATCCAAAGTAATAATAAACAAAGACTCAAAGACAAAAAAATTAGGAGGGATAGAGAAGGACACTTCAAAATATTAAAATTTCCAAGAATACACAGTATTCTAATTTTAGAAGTTTATTAAAATTTAGCTCCTAAAAACAAAGCTTCAAAATATATAAGGTAACAGCTGGAAAAATAAAGCAAAATAAATAAATAAATCCATAATGGTAGGGCTACTTTTAATTTAACAACTCTTGAGAAATTAAACAAATTAAGGCAGAAAACGCCTTCTCAGATACACAGATGATCTGAACATGAGCTATAGCTGGACCGTACATAAGCTTCCAATACATTTCCAAGGCACAGAATCATCTAGTGTATATTCTGCCACAACAAGGTAGTTAGATTTTTATACCAAAAGGAACAAATCAAGTGTTAGCTACAATGGAAACTGTCAAATATTTTGGGCTGAATAATAATGGAAACACAAATGAATTAAAGCCTGAAGAATCTCAGTTATCCCTGGACAGAAATGTAGGTCTTTAAATGTAAATATTAGAAAAAAAATTAAATACCAATGTTCTACCAAAAAAAAAAGGGGTTGGTGGGTGGGTGGGATTAGACTGGGGATGCAGGTCGGTGGTACAGTGTTTAACTTTCATAGGTCCTGGTGTTTTTATCTCCAGCACTGAAGAGAAAGAGAGGTGAAAAGGGAGGGAGAGAAGGAGAGAGGCAGGAATGAAGGAAATAAACCAAAGGAAGCAGGAGCAGGCAACTAGGGCATCAACAGAACAGAACACACAAATGAGGTCATCCCTAAAAGGCTTGCAAATTGATCATTATTGAATATAATCAGGAAAAAAGATAGAAGGTACCAATATTAACTGTTAGGATTTAGAAATGGGATAGTACACTAAAAGCTTCAGATATTAAAAATAACTTGGAGAGAGGGTGCTAGAGAGAAGGTCCAGAGGTTAAGACTGCTTGATGCTCTTCCAGAGGACTCAAATTCAGTTCTTAGAATCCACATTGGGTGGCTCACAACCACCTGTAACTTCAGTTCCAAGGGATCTGACACCTTCTTCTGGCCTCTGCAGGCAACAACCCAGACATAACACACACACACACACACACACACACACACACACACACACACACACACACACACACTCATACACACATGTAATAAAAATAAAAATAAACTTCTACTATAACATTAAAATTTTAGATGGAAGTGATAAATTCTTAGAAAATACCATTTGTTGGAGTAAGAATCAGAATACATAGTTACTAAATGTACTGAGATATTTATTAGAAGTTTCCCACAGAGAAAAT